>NJDD01007176.1:37279-50639 GCA_002245505.1 Calephelis nemesis
GTAGCCAGTAATAATGGCTACGATCCTAAACTCATTGATTTGTTATTGAAGAGAAAAGAAAAGAAACAAGTATATCGTTTTATATATCCAGGTATCATTCAAAAGACCCCTAGTGATAATAAAAGGTATGCCAGACTGCCTTTTCTGGGTAAGATATCCTATAAATCAGCCAGGATGATCAAAAATTGTCAACCGGTATTTAACACGTCTGGATCTTTAAAACACCTTCTCTTCAATAACAAAAGAAGGACATCAAAATGGTGGACAGTGGTGTGTATAGGTTGGAATGTGAGGGATGTAAAGCAGAGTATATTGGACAGACTGGGAGGTCTTTTTCAGTAAGAATAAAAGAACACATAAGAAATTGGCGTACTGGTAAAGGGAAGTCTACATTTGGCAAGCATCTGAGGGACGAAGGTCATGTATTCACTCCTACAAAAAAATTTTCGGTCCTACATTATTGTAATAAAGGTAGAAGGCTATATGCTTTAGAAGCCTTAGAAATTAATAAAATAAAAAAAAACAATCCACAATTGTTAAATGACCAAATAGAATTGAACACATCCCCCCTGTTAAATATTTTCTAGTATTTAATATAATCTAATAAGTAATATAATTTTTTGACATAAATTTAATTAATAATGTTTCAGTCGTATTAATATTATTGCTTTATTGACTGCTTACTGCTTATTTTATATTGACATATCCTTTAAAGTTTATTTTAACTTATTTTCATATCGGATATTTTTTCCTATATGATTATATAATTTCAATTTAAATAATTTTACGTTTTATAATTAATTATATATTTAGTTACTTATTTTTTATTTTGACATTTACATTTAATTTAAATTATTTTTTTTAATTTTGACATAGACATTTATTATTTTTTCTGTCAATGTCTTTTATTCAACTGACTTAAGCATAAATAATTAAGTTTTACATATTATGTATAAAACAACAAATTTAATTTAGTAATTAATCAATGAAATGGAGGTAATTAACATGTTATTTATTATTGTTTTCTCAAATAGTATTAATTTCCCGATTGAGTAGGAAAAAAATCAATAGTTTGCAACTCCATTGTATAACGCATTAAAATTTTTTGTATCTACCCACTATGAAATGGATTTATGTTTATTAATCAAAAATATTGTTCAGTAGTTTAAGTTCTAGCCCTGATGATGCTGTCATAAGTGAAACCGGTAGGCTATTTATAAAATATTAAATTATAGGTGATACCTACGTTAAACAGTACAAGTGTTTCTTCATTTTAAAAATATGAATATTTGGAAGTTTTACCAAGCGCAGACGATGGAAAATATTTAAAAAAATAGATTTATTGTTTTGAACCCGAAAAAAACAGCAATCTTGTGAATGGGTGTTTGAAAACGAGAACAAGTCAACAAGAGTGAGACAGGTAAAAAAAATATCGCGTTTTTTCTCAGCTACGGGTCCCATCTGTACAGTTACAGTTGAAGATCTGAAGGGTGTTAAAGGGTGGTGTTCTTCATTTCTTTATGTGTTAGAAAAAGTTCGTGAAAGACAACCAAAAAGCCGCATTCTCCTACACCATGATAACGCTTCTTCACTCACGTTCAACAAAACAAAGTCATTTTTAGCTTTCAAAAAAGTATATCTCGTCACTCATCCTGCGCATAGCCCCGACCGATTTTCCCCAAAATCAAAGATTTGATAAGATATTTTACTTTTACCAACTCCAAAGAGGCAGTAACAGCGTTCAATTAGCACGTAAAAACACGACTTCAGATCTGTGATCCTCCTGTTTTATAAAATGGTTTGATAACATGAAAAAAATTTTTAAATATAAAAGAGATTATTTTGAAAAGCATAATATTTTTTTTGGTCGTAGCATGTTGTTTTTTAAGTTACGCTAAACTTATTAATAGTGTGACCTACGTATTGTAAGGGACCGTGTTAGTTCGGTTCAGTGAGTAGGATACACCGTCTAGCAGGCAGCACGTAAGAGGCTAGCATTGGTTAAATTACAAATCATCAGCGACTTGCTCCAGTAGGGATCTTCTGTGATAACCACTACGCTGTAATGTTCCAGCACAAAGGATATAGGAGCTGGTAGACTTACCCAATAGACCTAACATCTCAGCCACAGGGCAGCAAAAAAGCAAAGGACTTTCTTGCAGAAAATCATATATAATTAAATTTTTGTAAAATATTATTTAAAAATAAAAAGTCACTTCTGTGGTCTTGCGATACCGCGTCGGACTGGACGTCTTGAGGCCTTGGGTTATTATTACCATCCGAGCAAAGCCGGAACAGGCAGCTTCTTATGTACTTTACATAGAAAATCGTGTTAATTACTCTATTTATAACTCAAGACACTTCTAATCTAAAATAAAATAAAATTGTTGTCTCATAGCAAATCTATTTCGGTATCTGGAGTTGTTCCCATTTTATTCAGTTTTGAGTATTTAAGTAGTTATTCCCAAGAGTAACATTTTTGCAGATCATTTTTGTGTATATTATTAAATGTTTCTTTGATGTTATCGTAGCAAGCAGTGGTAAGCGGGCTGATAATAAACTCGTCACTAGCACACTTTGCACCTATTGCGTCGACTGTACTTTCAAAGTAAAGTAATATACTGCGCCCGTGACTTCAAGATCATATTACATATGACATCACCAATATTTGTAAAAATCGAAATAGTTTGATAAGGTTTTAGAAACTAAAACATGTGAAACAGAGCGGCAGCGAAGCATTGTGAAAACTGATTATTGGTCGAATTTTTTTTCTGACTATAAAGAGAGGAGGTTCTCAATTCAACTGTATGTTTTTTTGTATGTTTGTTACGTAATTATTCGTCGAAAGCTAATCAATTTTGATGTTTATTTTTAAAAAGCCATGGTTATAAGCTCAAATATGTTCTCAAATACTGCTAGTAAGCTGTTTATAAAACTTATGTGAGAGCATTTTAGAACCGTTTACCATCTTTTGGATTCAAGATAATTATCAAATCACGACGTGGTTCCCAGTGAAATAGTTGGAAAGCAAAAAGAAAAATATTACAAATTTCTTATTCAAAAATCGTAGCTGAAGGCCAAGCGGGTTGAATGGATCGTTCCATAACTATTAATCTTAACATGCTATACTTACTCTTCTGCCAAACACCTGTAAATGTTACAAAAAGCTAGCAGTTAGCATTTATTTCTTAAACTATTTACAAAACGTGTTTTCAAAATTTCAGCCAAATGACTACAGGCTTTGATCCTGGTAATAACTTTGCTAGAACGTATCTGGCATATATTTCTTATTATCGAAATTAAATTTAGTTTAGTCTAACCTTACATACATTTCTAATAAAAATAATTTCTGATAAATTTCTTTGCTTTTCATTTCATTTTTAACATATTATGTAGACATCATATTAGAAATGTGATCTGTCTGTTTGCTTGTTTACCGGCCAGGATTCACTCTGAATCTTCGGTAGATGCCGATTGTGTCGACGTATACTCTTTGTTAAAAGAAGGTTATAGGCTATTTTTTTATAATTATTGTCGAGCAAAATATATAATATTAAATGAGTTTTGCAGTTTGTTAAATAAAGAATTACACCTTAAACTCTCAGTTTCAACTGTTAAACTAAATTTTATATAATAAGCTGACAAAATTTGATAAGCAAGAGATACGATGTTTAGTCTATTTTATGAATCGGTTAAAATTATTATAAGTTAAAGAGTTCTTAAATAGAAAAAAATATATACACATCACAGTAACATGAGGAATAAAAATCGAGACGTCTTACAAAAATGTTTTATAAGAAAAAAGGTTTATAAGAAATAAACAGATTTATAAATATTATATTTATAAGAAAAAAGACAAGCCCGCTGAGTTTCTTTGTCCGGATATTTTCAGTGAGTGGCCGTTCCGATCCGGTGGTAGTTTTTAGAATTATATACAATTACACGTTTATTGACGTTTATTATTGACGCGTTACAAGAATCTTTGTACAGATCTACGTAACAAAACTTTTTTCATTTTCTATTTGTAGGAGTTTTCTGTTGACTTTAAAATTATTTAATAAATTAAATATGAGAAACAAAACGGTCCCAGAATGGAGCCCTGGGGGACAACCATGATAACAGCAGCACCTGTCGACTTTACACTATTAATCTCGACTTTCTGAATTATCCCGCTCAAATTAGAAATCAGAAGATCGAGGGACTTATTTTTAATTCCATAATGGCAAAGTTTCCTTATCAGAGTATCATGGTTGACGCAATCAAAAGCCTTGGACAAATCACAGATTACACCGAGTGTATCCTGAGAGTCCTATAAGGCTGCATAATTTTTCTTTGAAAATTCAACACCATCATCGACTTTTGATCTACCCCTTGTAAAACCAAATCGCTTATAATGGAATAAGCCCAATTAGTTAAAATGTAGTCATCATCACCTAACATGGGCAAAAGTTTGGGTGGATGGAATTAATGATTCATAATTGATTTTAAAGAGTGTTTTACTAATAACACAAAATAATCTGTACTAATTTTTTTGTTGTTAACTTAAATAAAATAAAAATTATTATAAAAGTGTTGGATTAATACCTTTTGATCTTACTTTCAATTTTGTTGTCTGTCATTATTGTCGCGTCGCTGTAGTAGGTAATTACTGATTTAAAAATGATGACATGTGATTTACGAATCAAAACGATAATAACTTCATCAAATAATCTATGTACGATAAGTAATCTCATTAAACTCGTTATCGCATTACTATTGTTGACATTGTATTTTATTGATGTCATTTCTAATGTTTTATTTTTTAAATTTAAAGCTTTGTAAAAAAGCAATGCAACTTGTTTTTACAAAAATTCAAAAGATGAATGTTAGTGTAAATTTACTTTTTATGACTATCCTACTAATATTATACATGACAAAGCTTGTATGTTTGTGTGTTTGTTACTCCATCACGCAAAGACTGCTGAACTGATTTTCATTCATTTTGGCACATACATCGAGGGTAACTTGGATTAACATATAGAAAAGTTTTTATCTTCCTGAATAGTTTAGAGGAGCCATTAAGCTGAAATAAGCTCCAAATTGTATCGTCAACCCACAATTTAAGTTTACAAATAAATTTCATTCCTCAAATTCCGAATATCCCACTACATCGTTCAAATTATATTCCTTTTGAATGCACAGATGTTGCGTGGAGTTGAGTATGCAAAATGTGAGGACCGCATTCTATAAATTGTTCTGAACTAAGAAAAGCTTACCGATTATGATTCTGGATGTTGCAGGGAGATTTGTTGATCAATTGTTTTTACCCCCAATCCAAACTCAAGTGCTTTGAAACTATTTCAACGATTGCTTTAGTGATGAAATTCAATTACTTTTACGATTAAAGATACTTATAGTTAGTTAGTAAATTAAAATGTTTATGAATAAAAACATACTTTTTTTTCTAAAAAAACATTCTAAATTATTTATAATCAAAGTAGGTAGCTGAAAAACAACGTTTCATATTCGAACTTTGTGCACGAAAAAGATTTGTTTGACAGTTAGATGTACATTTGCAGAATTGAATAAACAATTCCGGTAATGGTCTTTTTGTCAGTTATCGTGGATAAAATTTACAATCTTTTTTTTATCAATCCTTAAAAATATTTCTGGTATTTTGCTTGGTATGTTGCCACTCTCTAAGTGGTTGCGATTCGAAAAAAAATAGTTTAGAAGTTGCATCGCTGGATTTTGTGCAAAATGGTCTAAGGCATTTAGGAATTCAATATCTAACAGTCGAACAGATAAAGGAATTAGAAACCATTAGCACCCATCTTTTCTCAAAAAAAAAAAACTGATGATGAGCTTCGGTATAAATTACTTTGTCAAAATATCAGTTTTGGCCTAAATTTATTGAAAGTATTTTGCATTTGTACACCTTCAGGCTAATTTTCTTACAGGGTATTCAAAGAATATCGAGTATTAAATCTCACGATTCTTCCAGACTTTTCTAACTCCCTCTACATTTCATACCCATTCAAAACAAAAGCGCAGGTTTTGGAGGCTCTTGAGTCTCGAGTCTTAAATATTATCTGAGGGTAGTGTCTCAGATAATAACTAAGCGATTTAATCGTAGGACAGACGTCATGAATGGGCGTCAAACAAGACTCAAGTGAAATCCCCGTGTGGATCCGGGCCACTTTGAAGAATAGGTCTACTGCCTACCTACCAGGCAGCTCGTAAAATGCGAGCAAAGGTGCGTAAGTCACTACCACCGTGACCACCACAAGCGCACGCTACTACGTAACGCATTTCCGTCTATAAGAACGTGAGTGATCGTCACCGCCGTGTTCTGGTCAAAAAAGTAAAAGTAAAAAAGTAGTCACCTCTGTGGATTCAGCGGTCCAGCTTGACTTCTTGAGGCAAGGCAAACGTTTGAAGATAACGTTGACCGGGATTGAATATGTGTAAGTTTGGCAATAGGATTGCCATGTAGCCCACTATAGCACTTAGCGTCTTCGGCTAGTTGTGGGTTATTGTGCCTCTGGCGTCTTCTACAAGGGTAAGAGCTTGAAGTCAATTATTTTTCAGATTGCAAAAAATAAACCTTATTCGCATGAAAGAAAAGAGACATAACAAAAATTGGTTTCTAAAATAGTGTATTAATAGATAAAACTATAATCGACATAGAAAATATTTCTGCACCCTCACATTCAAATTGAATACTACTGACTACTTACTGGCTGACTGGAATAGAGACTTTAGTAGCATTATGTCACACATATTTCTAAACTTGCCAAAATATACAAAAATGTCAGTTATTATAGCAACGACCACATTCAGAGACATCACTTACCTCTTAATCAGTTTTTAAGTTAAAAAAACGCACCTGTAACGTCTATGGTGTCTATAGATCACGGATGTCTCTTGCTATCAGGAACCCGTGTACTAATGGCTGACATATCACATAAAAAAACTGAAACTCCCTGCTGTAACTGACTGAATTTTGTTAAATATGCCATTTCGATATAAATCTAGATTCGTTAACACTAGTTACCTTACCCATTTATCATAAAGTTCAGCCATATTTTTCTCATTGAATAAGCCATCTGCAAATGTTCTTCAGTTGATTTAGTAATATCGTGATCTAATACTATCATTGTTTGAGCACAATGGTCAGCTCCTCTCACATTCGTGTGAGGCACCAATGGAGTATTTTCGTCGACAAATGAATATTCATACAAGTAAATCTGGTTGTGTCCAATTCCAGTTTGTAATTTAACTGACCTTAGTACTGGATAAAAGAACATAGTATGACTGAAGAAATCCACGTAATCAAGAATATTTTCAGCAGTAACTGGATTATTACCGAAATAGAAATGTTTAATTCTATATGTGACTTCTTTGCGTTCTTCTTTACTAATAAAATGCAAACCAAGAGGCAAAAAGTCTGAAAAATCTAAGTTCATTTTATCCTTCAACACATCAAACTCAGAAATTCGTTGCAATCCTTCCATATTCGAAAAACCATATAAAATTGGAAATTGTTGATAATTGCCACTTTTGATAATTTACAATAATTGTTGATAATTGCCACTTTTGATAATATTTATGGGACTATCTAACAAAAATCCTTCCTCTTCAGACTTACGTTCAACACAAGGAGTCATTAGAAGAGCAGAATTTGGTCTATTCGTCACATCACCAGAAGTCAGTTGTTCAATAGTTATCGCTGGACCAGTTATACAAAGAGTATAAAAAAAACACATAATACACTAACCCGAAACCCTAATGTGACCAAATTGTGGTCTCAGGTTCGATGTAAGTAATAAAATGAAAGCCAAATGCGTGGTGGTGTGGGTAATGTTTTATTTATTAATTTAATGTACTTTATAAGCATTGTTATTGAAAAATAATTATGCATATAAACTATAAGTGTGCCAAATTTTATGCTTGAGCATCCGCGCTATTTCCATAAAAAGGGGTTCGAAGTTTTGGTATCACGTATTAATATATAGATTCACATCTACATGGGATTACATCATATCAATAAAATTGAAACAAGCACACTCGCGTAGCTCGAAATCATATTTACTAAATTTTGATATAATTTTTATCACGTCTATAAAATTATACACATAAATCTATGACTAAATATCATTGTAAGATGCACCTACATGAATACACATCATGTCTGTAAAATTGTTAGCGCATCTTTGTAGCTTCAAATAAAAAAAAGGTAAAACACACCTAAGTAGCTTTATATCATATCCAAAAATTATTACCATCCTTATTATATAAATATTATAAGCCTTTATTTCTACTCGAGATGTTTTATTGTGATAATTTAAGGTAATCCTATTATTGAATATATTAATTAGTTATGGCATGTTATGATATCATACTTATTACTGAATATTAGTCAAATGTTAGTGAACCAGTTGATAATCAGCGATAGATACACAATCTTATATCAATACCCGCGTAATCTCTATAATAATCAATCAATATGAAATACAATCTCGTGAATATAATATTATACAGTAAAAATAGATAATGATAGTACGATTGATACAAAAAGTTGTTTTTATTGAAACATGTAATTATTTAAATTATAAAAAATATGTTTACATATTCACACTTAGAAACATTAATTGTTTCACTTTTTCTTAATTTCAGTCTTGTTCGACGATCTAAAATAATATATCCAGAAGTAGAGAATATGCGCTCGTAAGACATCGAAGTACTCATTGCGCAGCATTTTAATCTGTATACCTGTGCTAAGTTTGAAGGCACAAATTGGTGATTCAACAACCAATCGGAAGCGTCGAGTAATTTTCCGTGGTTGTCCTTAATTGGCAACAACCTATCTGAAAGATATCGTACTTCTGCTATTGCAGATGCTTGAGGAGAATACTGACTGGACTCGACATCCACAAATATTTCAATAATGTTTCGCCATATTGATAAACTGTCTATATGAGGTTGGCTGGACGTGTTTGCACTTGTGGGTCGTTGAGTTGACGCTGATTTGGATACACACAGTCACGGCTATGGAAGGAGATTGTTAAGAAAGCGGCCTACATTTAAATGCGATGCAAACCAAAATAATGGTGTTTGAAAGAGACGTACCCAGAACGAATGTACGAATGTGAATGATAGTTGTATATCTTTTCTTTTGTGTCCTTGGTCAGACTTATGTAATCTAACTACGGACACATGGTAAAAAATGTATCCATGATCAGACTGTGATGTTATAATATGACATTCTTCTTTTTCCATACAATATGAAATTATGTACCTAATATAAACAAAGTGCGTTGCAGCTGCAACCAAACAACTAGTTATCCGATAATTACACATTCAAATTTCAATTCTCGATAAAAACTACACATTTAGACACAGATAAGATGTCAATATTATTCGCACTTCCTAGATTAATGGGTAGCTATAAATATTAGATAAGCCTGTCCCAGATTGATAGGAGTGCAAGAAGAATTTGGAATTATTAATTTAGAATGACATCTTTCAAAAATAATGCCATCTTAGAATAATAAGTAAATAGAGTTATTTAATCATTGTCATGTTGTGGTCCGTAGAGAAGCCGGTAGACTTGCATAATTATAGGCCCTAATTTTGTTGTTAACACCTGGTGGAATTCCATTGTACATTTTTTAAAGTAAACGATTGTACTTTTCCACTATACACTTTTTATGTTATACTGTAGCCAACCGATTTCACCGTTCAGAGCATCATCAGGGTTTTATAATTAAAGATAAATAAGTCTGTTTTATTTTCACGTTTAGTATTTGGTTGTAAGTTACTGACGGTACGTAAATAAAAAACAAACCACAACGAAGTTATACCACAGCAAGATTTTCCCCCAAAAATAGGGATTCCTGTTTCTTACACGTTTGATTGAAAAGTATCATTATATTAAAAATTAAATTATATGTCAACTTGCGGAAAAATAAACCAATAAAAAAAAATTAAAAAAATTGATGTCGAATACTATAAAATGTCAGAATATCACGCATGAGAATATTATAGTTAAATTGTTGAAAATGTTCGAATAAAACTATTAAATTAAATTATTAAAAAAGAATCAAAAATTATAAAATTAAAATTGATTGTGAGCATATGTCTAAATATTAATCATTAAAATAAATAATGCTAATTTAAACATTTAATTACCATAATTTACCAGTGATGCCATATGGAACTGAGACTTGGCCTTTAAATGTGGGCCTCTTAAATAAGCTCAGAGTCGCTCAGCGTGCTATAGAGAGAGATATGCTCGGTGTTTCTCTGCGAGATATGATCCGTAATTCGGTGATCAGCAAGAGAACGAGAGTAACCGACATAGTTCAGACAGTTAGCAAGCTGAAGTGGCAATGGGCAGACCACATTGCTCGCAGAACCGACAACCGCTGGGGAAGAAAGGTTACCGAGTGGCGGCCCCGCAACGGAGGACGTAGTGTTGGACGACCTTCCACCCGGTGGACTGATGACCTGGTCAAAATCGCGGGGCGTCGCTGGATACAAGCGGCTAGTGACCGTGACTTGTGGCGCTCTTTGGGGGAGGCCTATGTCCAGTAGTGGACGTCCACCAGCTGATGATGATGATGATTGGAGTAAATCAAGTCTAGCTGATCGTTTAATAAAGTTGGGCTATTTTTTAAGGTTATTTATTTCTAGCGCCTCTGGAAAATCAAGTTGCCTAACGTTGCTTGTTACAATAATAAGTAATTCAAAGTTATATGTTGGGTGAACAGTATTACCCAATAAATGCTTAGCAAAAGCAGAATCCCTTTTTTCCAACGTTAGCTTCTATGATGCTTTCTTAACCTTACTAAAAACATTCGTCGTCTCTGTCCTACGTATGTACCAGCACTTATTTATCTTTAGTTTTAAAGCCTTGATGATGCTGTGAAAGGTAAAACCTGTTTCCTATAGTATAACTTAAAGGGTAAACTACAGTGTATAGTAGAAAAGTACAAGAGTTTACCTTAAAACAGTGTGTATAGGCTTAACATCGTGTGCTCAGTACAGTGACGCACTTAATATGTTCGCTGAACTCTCACATGATCTGTGCGAATATAAATAACATCTTATCTATGCTCGCATAGCCAGATCAGCCGAAAAATGCGATCTGACTATGGATACCTAAAAGAGTCTAACCACGGAAACTAAAATTTCATCAGTATGACCAAGGACACAAAAGAGTGGACGTGGTCAGATCAGTCTAACAATGCTATCTGACCACGGATACCTGCCCACCGGATGTTCAGAGAAGAGTGTGTGCAGCGAATAGTGTGAATGATGCGTTGGGTAAACTATTTAAAAGCGAGGTTTTGAGTCAAAAATATAGACTCGCTTTGCATAATTCTGTGTTTTATCCAACGTTATTGTATGGAAGCAAGAGTTGAGTATGTCAGAAAAATATAAAAGTAGGATTAAGTGTTCGACATGAGAGCGCTACGGAACATTTGTGGTGTAACGATTGCTGGTACGGTTGCTCGTATGGTTTAATAATATGGGGTGATTCGGTGGACATGAACAAGGTCCTTGAACCGAAGAGTCCGTAAACTATTGACTACATATCGCATGCATCATCCAAGCTCATCTGTGATGATATTGTATATTCCTCGGAAATTTGGGGGACGTGGCTTCCTTAATGCCAAAAACCTCCATAACCGTAAAGTATAAAATCTTAGAGAATAGTTCCTATATGTTGAGTGTGAAATGCATCGTGATATTGTGTCAGTATTTAATGGACTGACCCCGCTCTCCTTAGGTTAAAAGAACTGGCATAAACCGGTGGTACTTAGCACTCCAGATTGCTTAAACGTATTGGAAGAGCAAAGAATGGTCGATTTTATTAGGTTCTTTATGGGCCTGATGTAAATAAACTTACGTCCGTATCTTGGTTACGATTCGATGACATCTTTGGTGAAACCGAAGGTTTTGCTTGTGCAATTGTCGACGAGTTTGTCAAGACGAATAACTATAGGAAATACATTATGAGGGATGGTACGGTTGACATAATATGTCGAGCGTGCTGTCGTCCTGGTAAGTCTATTAGTCATATTATTTCCGGTTGTTCGCATCTTGCAAACAGCGAGTATGGACTTGTCGGTTTTGAAGTGCCATACTATACATATAAACCGGAGTCAGTTCTTGAAAAAATCCATGCAAAGCTCTACTGGGACCGGTCTGTCCTCACGGATAGGACTTTTGTCGCCAATAAGAATGACATCGTGTTGGTAGATCGGTTAGAGCACCGGGCTTTTGTTGATGATATCACAATTCCATGTGACGTTAACCTCGTGAAAGCTGAGAAGGAAAAATTGACAAAATACATAGACTTAGCACACGAGGTTACTGACATGTGGGATGTTGACTCAACAATAATTGTCCCGATAGTCGTGTCAGTAAACGGTCTAATACCGAAGAGTCTCGACCAACATCTTAAGAGACTCTCTCTACAACCCTGGGTTAAGGGCCGAATTCAGAAGGCAGCAATTTTGGGGACGGCACGTATTGTGCGGAGGTTCCTCACCCTGTCGCCCTGACCACTGATGGAATCTATTTTTGTGTTTATATTTTTAACATATTTCTTTTTTATTTTAATATATAATTAAGTGTATAAACCTTGAAAATAAGAAGCTATGTAAATAAATGAAAATAATAATAATAATATACCAATTAATCTTAAATATTATTGTGTTAGACACTAGAAGATTTCTTTTAACACTTAAATCTACAATATGCTTACCAGAATCGACATATGGACTAAGAATGGCCTCAAAACCGGCCTGTTATGTCCCAACCCAATCATTCAAGTCATCACACATAATCTCTCTTTCATTTCGTTAAATTATATCCAGAACATCCTTCACAAAATCCTTCAACTTTCCTTGGTCATGAGTCAATGACGACTTTACCTGGGCATGGGCTGCTCGCGTAAATTTATAGCAAAAAGTAATTTTTCCGGCTACCTTACCCTCCGAATCGGAACACTTCTACAGACATTACTGCAACTGACATACTCCAGAATGCTATAATTAAATTAAACCTGTAGGCTAACTTAACGAATTCACTCAATACAGTGTATGAGAAAGTGTGCAAATGATTTTTAATATTTAATCATGATAAACGATTTACCTTTATCCGTACGTGCATCATACATGTGATCTTTATCTACTCATTAATTGATAATATGTATATTGGATATTCGTATTTCAAAACCTAATTTTAAAAAGTATCTAACTTCTTATGGGTTTCTACAAAGGAAGAGTTTTCCAGGGGGATACGGCAAGACACCGAATGTATGTGACCGCCTCATTGGTCGAGTGGCTAGCGTATACGCCTCACTACA
>NJDD01007176.1:61441-72580 GCA_002245505.1 Calephelis nemesis
AGGGTGGTGGGCAACTTGGCCCATTTGTGTTTGCGGCGTTTACGGAGGAGGGTCCACCCGGTCGAGATGGGGTTGCGACAAGTACGGTGGTGCCCATTGCCACTGGATCCATGAAGTGATGTACGCTCTGTCTCTGTGCACCACTTCTGACGATATGCAGCCCCTGTTGAGTGGGGCTATCAGAAGAAGATCAAAAGATCCAGCGCCACCGGGGCAGTTTAAATTTTGCGAAGGCATCCCCACAGCCTCGGTACTTAGAGAAGGGGAGGACGCCGCTTGGTAGGATTCCAACATAAAAAGCCACTACCCACCAAAATTGGTGGGTATTAATGAGGATTTCCACGCGTATAGAAAAGGCCGCTTCGTCAAGCATTTGTATTACCTATACAGTCCCCATAGATAAAGTGCATATTGGCATATTATTCTTGATAGGTATAAAAACGTATCGAGGCATATTGACAACACAAAATCCGATAAAATAACCAAGGTCATCGTAGAATAACTAATCAAAATTCCAATCACTGTGATTTACAAAAGTCCGATAAACAAAATACTTACTTGTGATGTAGAGCAAGTCCAGATATCTACTAAACAAAACAGAGAAACAAACGAAGGCTCCGTGAGGTACCAATCCAGTCATACGGACGATCTTTCTGTTTCATCCATCGTGCTCGTTTGATAATTCTCTCTCACTTTCTGAGAATCGGGACTAAAGACAAAAGAAGTAGCAGTGCGCAGCCGTAGATCAGATAATTAATAATTTTAACAGTTTTAAGTTTGTTCCTAAGGCAATGTTAGGATGTGGTCAGACAATTTTAACAGTTAGTCTTAATGTAAAACAATAATACTTCATTTTTTTTATTTTGCTGGTATTAAATAATTGTTCCATTTAACACTTTAATGTTTTATTTTTTTAATATTATAACGACATTACATCTTTATAGAAATATATTTAAAGCAGAAATATTTTGAAATGATTGGCCACTGCTGCTTACATATTTTATCACACCAGAGCTTCAAAGTTCCATATTTAAAAAATATTTCCTCAAAAAATTTACACAAAACAATAGTTTAACTAACTTTTTGAAAAAAAATGCTTCGGTTTGCTAGTTTATGTCACAGTTATTTACTGATACGGTTAATATTAAATATCTAAGCACATATATTCTTACAATATTAATTGATTTCACCTCGTTGCGAGCAAAAATTATGAAAGCAGACAAAAAGATATGTTTTTAAAGCGCCGTATTTTTAGAAATGTAAGAACAATTTTTTTTATTTGTTTGTGGTTTTGGTTTTAGCTCTACTTTTAGCCTTTCAGAGGTTGTACATTTTTAATGGACACCCTGTATATAGACCTCAATGTCAATCAAATCTCAATCAATGTCGCCCAAAAAAATTTAACCAATTCTTGGCGTAATTAAATATATGTTGTAACGTGATAATGGCGCAAACAAAAGCTATAAAATCTTACCCTACTTTCCAGGTGGAACACAACAGTCGCGAACACTAACGTCATGAAGACAGAAAATATGTATGGTAATCTGGACGATTCTTAGGAACATATACTACGAAGTCATCATAATCACGGTGTTCGGTGTTACTGAAAACAAAAATCTCAAATATGCTGTTTGGCAGTATGTAAAGTAAATAATATAATGATTAAGCAAAAAAGGTACAAAAAAGATATAAAAAAGACAAATGTCTAAAAATTGCAATTTTTTTCGAATTTGCTTTCGAAATTTATGTACCTCGAACATGAAGCTTGATCGAATTAAGGTTATACATTTCTGATCAGAATCAAATACTGAGTCCTCTCCGTGAGTAAGTCCTACGTTTAAAAATCCAGTCTGTATATACATATAATACTAGGGTCGCTAGACTTTTGTTGCAAACTATGATGATAAAAATAGAGTTGAAAGTTTTAATGCACTGCTATAAATAAAAGAGAAATTCAACATTACAAAACTAAAAATACAATGTATTTCCTTGTAGTATTCTTTAATTTTGAGATAGCTTGGAAGATATTATTAAACAAAATAAGTTATTGTAAATAGCCGACATATTATGCAAAAGGAGCCGCATAAGATATTCAACAGATTTAATCTAACAAGGATTATTACAGATGTATACATTTTTAAAATATAGCCACGAATAGACACGAAGTAAAGGTTGTAATATCAACTTAATTTTACTTTTATGTTGAGTTTTGTAGTGAAACACTAACCGTCTAATTAAAAAAAAAACCGTCTAATTAAAAAACATAAAGTAGGATTATAGTTAAAGTTGATGTTATACTCTGCATTACATTGTAATGACAATAATTCCCAGTTGAACTTTGGAGCATTTTAATCCGTGTTTATTAATTATATGATAGAAATTTAGGCGATCATGTAGTGTATAATTAACAATATATAAAACCAAAATTATGTAAGAAAGACTGCCATAAAATCATAGCATTTTAAAGACAAACGTGGTTGGTAATAGACATTTGTCATAGTACTTTTTTATTTAATTTAGTTAAGTATAATGTTACGATCAATATAGTAAAAGATTCACCCGCTGAATTTTGTTCATAGACAACTTGCTATACATGATCAGACATGTAGAAAATTGTGATTTACAATAAAATGTAAAACCATTTCCTGCACTCAATTATGATGATCCTTTACGCTTGAATTGATTAAACAGTAGTTCAGATATTATTGCAATTTAAAAAAAAAATACTTCGTCAAATATGAAATCCAAGTAAAAAGTCTTTATCATAAACCTATCATTTTTCGGTGATGGATAATAAAATTTGGTTACGGCGTGATTTGACAAAACCGTTTATTATATGACCATTTCTTATCATTGCCTAATATATAAATACCATACAATTATCAATCCTAAAATAGTATACCACACATCAACAATGTGGTCGATTGTATTATATTCCGTACTTTTGACTTCAGCACTCGCTAAAGAGTCCCGAATTGTACAGACTGCACAGGGCCCTGTGCGAGGGTATAAGAATGAGGAACATAACATATTCGAATTTCAAGGTATACCGTATGCAACAGCACCAAGCGGAGAGAACAGATTTAAGGTAGTTGATTTTTTCTATACTTTAAGTATTTTACTTTCAGAAATATAACGGATCAGAATAAATATCTTTATAGGTACTGATCATTTAAGTTTTTTTTAATTTGTATAGACTAATTTTTTTTAATGCATTACAGACTACTACAGTCTCTATTTCAAAATAGATTCCGTTTTTAAGTTACAACTTATCAGATATGTGAGAGCGCTTGCTGAAATGACATTAATTGACAAGTTGCAACTTAAAAAGAAGTTACACCTTTTGGTGAATTTTGTTTTATTCTACTATCTTTAATTAATTTCATACATAGGTATGTATGTGGGTTACTCTTGGAAGTTAAATTCAATCTACTTCATAAACTGCTGATTGATTAATTTAGTCTACTTCAAAAACGACTGACAAAGCAAAATGTATACGAATTTTTTTTATGACATTGGAAGGCAAACAAGCTGACGGATTTACTGATGGTAAGAAATTCACACCGCCTAGAGACAACGAAGGTGGTAATGGTGCGTTGCCAACCAGAGGCCGGGATGTTAGGCCTCGAGCAAAAGTAAGTTTACCGGCTACCTTACCCTCTGAACCGGAACACGTCATGACGTTATGGCGGCAGGAATAGGTAAGGCGGTGGTACCAATCCGGGCGAGTCACTGCGAAGTTCTACCACCTAGTCAGATGTCACGGTGCCAGTGACGGCAAGCCTATGCTCGCCTTTTACGAGCTGCCTGGCATAGGAAGGCAGATGGTCTATTCTACAAAGGATCGTCCGGGCACCAACACGGGGGAAATTCGAGCTGTTTTAATAATGAAACTGGAAACCATAGGAACTCCTGAAACCGCTAACATTGGCCGTTTGTATTTAACTGGATATGTCTGGTATAGTATTTCTCAAGTCTAAAAATAAAACAAAACAATTCAAAACTAGCTACAACTTTTTTTGGTAAAAATAAATACGTAATTATAAATAGCTTGAATTTAAGACATAAGTTGCCCGCGGCTAAGTCCTTATCTTTACTGTAAAAAGCCACTTAGATACTGAGGTATGTGTAGTCTTTATTACTCTCCAGTCAAATAAATATTATTTTCACACAAGAAAAAACGAGTTACAACTTTCACCATCAGATTTTCTCATAGCAGCAAAGGGAAGACAAGGAAAGGAATAAAAATTCCCATTTACGATACTAGTAATCAAGAGTTTTTTAATTTATTAAAACGAATAAGTCAATTTGTAATTATGTATTCTTTATAGCAACTTAAAACATAACTAATGTTTTTAGATTCGAATCAAAACATTATGCCACAATTTACTGTAAATCTACATATATTCTGTATATTAAAAAAATCGTGTTAGTTATACTATTTACAACTCAAAGACGGCTTAATCCATTTGACTAAAAATTGATGTGGAGGTAGCTTAAAACATGGAGACGGTCGTAGGATACTTTTGATTCCGTTCGAATGTGAGAAAACCAGGAAAATGAACATCTTAATTTTGCCCCATACAAACTTTAGCTAGTTAGTAATATTTACAGGAAACAACTTAATTGAACAACATTGTACTGTCTGAAGTTAGGTGGCTACTGGTCATAAATGTATTAGTTTCATGGTTTTTATAAAACTGGTTTAGATGTATTTATTGTATTTTTTTTGTATTTTGCCATTGATTTCCTGTAAAACTTTACGGTTTCTATATTGTTTTTGCAGGCACCTCTTCCGCTACCGGTGTGGTCTGAACCACTAGATGCTGTTGATAAAAAAATAGCTTGCCCGCAATCTGGTTTTAGACACTTTGCTTATAATGTTACTACACAAGAAGATTGTCTTATAACAAACGTCTATGTTCCAATTACAAAAAGAAACTCTTTGCCAGTTTTAGTAATTGTGCACGGAGGAGCCTATGTTATGGGATACGGCAATATGCATTCTTACAGAAAATTTGCTAGTAGTAAACAAATTATAATTGTGACATTCAACTATCGATTAAGTGCTCATGGATTTTTATGTTTAGGGACAAAAGATATACCTGGAAATGCTGGTATGAAAGACCAAGTTGCACTATTAAAGTGGGTGAAAAAAAATATTGCTAGTTTCGGTGGCAATCCCGATGATGTTACGATAGACGGTTTTAGCGCTGGATCGTCATCCGTGGATCTTTTGATGATTTCCAAAATGGCAAAAGGATTGTTCAAAAAAGTGATTCCTGAAAGTGGGGCCAACTTAGCGGCTTATACTATCCAATCAGATCCATTAGAAAATGCTAAAAAGTATGCAAAATTATTAAACTTTGAAAATGTTGATGATATTTATGCTTTAGAACATTTTTTTAAAACTGTCCCGATTGACGAACTAAATTCCGCTATTCGCAATTTTAGAAAAGATGCGACATTCTTAGTTGGTCCTTGTATTGAACGTGAAACTGAAGAAGAAAGATTTCTTGACGATGCCCCCATAAATATATTAAAACGTGGCGATTATGTAAAATTACCAATGTTGTGTGGTTTTGCAAATATGGAGGGTCTGGTGATTGTAGAAAAA
Source organism: Calephelis nemesis (assembly GCA_002245505.1). Taxonomy (NCBI): domain Eukaryota; kingdom Metazoa; phylum Arthropoda; class Insecta; order Lepidoptera; family Riodinidae; genus Calephelis; species Calephelis nemesis. Next base: position 67,059 of record NJDD01007176.1, read on the forward strand.
ATTGATGTGTGGAAAGGTGAAATGAATGAAAATTTTGCAAATTTTCTACCTGATGATTTGCAATTTAAAAACGATAAAGAAAAAAAAGAAGTAGCTAGCAAAATAAAACACTTCTACTTCGGCGACAAGCCTGTGGGTCCTAAAACTGTTTTGGGTTTTGTAAATTATTTTTCAGATGTTTACTTTGCATACTCAACTCTGAGATCTATAAAGTTACAAGTGGAAGCAGGAAACACCAATATATATTTATATGAATACTCCTTTGTAGATGAGAATACTCCATTTGTCCCATACACCAATGTACGAGGTGCTGATCACTGCGATCAAACACTTGCAATAGTTGATAGGCCAAGTGAAACAAAACAATCTGAAGAGTTTTTGAAAATGGTTGATAACCTTCACACTATATGGCACAGTTTCATAACAACGGGGTATAATATTTTTCATAACCTAACCTTGTAAACGGCAGCAGTGAACGTAAATGGCAGCACGAGTTTCGAAAACATAGAACATTAACAGTATTTTTTGCAGGTCATGTTTTTAATGACATTAATAATAAATGTTATTTGTAACAACTTCAAAAATATAAGAATCAGAATGAGTGCTTATTTTTATCGTTTGCTGGGTTAAGTAGCCGGCAGAATTAAAACGCGGCCTTAAATCTCTGCCACAACAAAGATATGAAACATTTATAGGCAATAATTGTATCTCAATGATAAGGGCGTTTGTTTGTTCGTTGTATTATAAAAAGTGCTATGCATATACAAACTGAAATAACTGTTTAGATTGCAAAAGATATGTACGAAGTAAATTAAGGCTCTTCATAAACAAAGTTTTCCTGCTGCCACAGATTATATATTGTTTCAGTAATAATATTTATTAACGCATACATTTTAAAATTTACAGATATCCTGTACCAGTGAATTCGAATTTGCCGGAATGGCCTGCTGTTGGTGCTGATTGGTCACCGTACATGTCACTAAATCACACTATAGAACTTAAAGGATCTCTTATAAAAGAACGCGTCATGTTCTGGAATGAAATATATAATAATTACTATCGTAAACCTATCCCACCTCCATTGCCTCCACCGAAACATGTTGATTTGTAAAGAAAAAGACAATATGTAATTGAACCTAATTGAAGTAAATACTATATTTATTTGACATACGAGAGCCATAAGGGACATTATTGACTTAGACCCAAGAGTTTTTCTAAGAGTAAAAATTTAAGAAATCAAAATTCTAACTAATATCCCAGTACACCTTTGAAAATTTAGTATCATATTATGTTCACAGAAATTCAAGTTTATTTAAAAGATGTTGTGATATACACTGAGTCTATACAAGAAATAAAATAATCTTGCTGTGCATGTGTCTCGCCTCCACAGAGTAAGCCATTGTGTCATGGGCTAATGTAAACGATTTTACACAAAATTCTTAATTATGTGATAGAACCTTCGAATTAATAAATTTAAGAAATGTGTTAAATGGAAATTATTTGAAAAGGGTTATTAATAAATAAGGTAAAAAATAAGGTTTAAACCTGAATATTTAACTGATAAAACGATTGGGATTAATTTCTCTTTATGACAAACTCTTTTAAATATGATGGATGATTATGTTAACTATTTTAAAATAAGGAAAAAAGACAAGCCCGCTGAGTTTCTTGTCGGATCTTCTTAGTGTGAGGCTGCGTTCCGATCCGGTGGTAGATTTAGTGTTATTTAAATGCCTCTTGTTGGTTAACGTGAAATAAAAATGTTTTTCATTTTGTTTTTTTTAACTTTTTATTTAATTGTATTTTTAAAAACTTGTATTGCTTTGTTTTGTATGCATTATTTTTTAAAACTGTAGGTCTTACTCGTATTTACTGGGACTACGCCTAAGCAGATTGAATTATGGTAAGCCACTCAAAGGTTTTTGTGATATAAGTTTTACTTTTGTATAGGTTGTATTTTTCAGCCTTTCCTTATTTCATTTTATACTATTTTTTAACTTGTTTTTGTATTGTTGTAAAGTATAATTATTATAACAACGGAAAATCGTACTTATGTGCAGCTTATAAGCCAAAATTCCTAAACATTTTTTTTCTAAATGTTAGCAAAAATGCAATAAATAAAAAAAGTATCTTCACGCCAATATCCCCGAAGAGGTAAGCTGAGGCACAATCAGGGCACCCACGACTAGACATTATTATCAGAACTTATGCAATTATTATTTTATAATTAGTACACCAACATATACAATGTTCTTAGGTTAAAAAAAAGTAGGAGTCATATATGTAGACTATATTATGTAGATTATAATAATATAGATGTGTTGAGTCTTGAGAGCACTGGTACATGTTCAGGTTTAGTGATCACTAAACAGGTAATTCATTCATTAAAAAAACTATCACCCGTAGCAGTTCTCCTAAAATTATTAAAAACCAAGTTTAATTTGAGGAACGAAAGTATATTGAATTTTACTGTTGAACAAATTAAATAGGTTGCTTGTATTAAGTATGAGCAGCTGGTTTTACTAAGTGTACAGGCAGCCGTGTGCTTCGCACGAAATTTTTTTACAAGCAACGGAACAAGAATTCAAAAAAAATTAGTATTTGTGGAGACTTCATTGAAAAAATTTTCTTCGTCTTGTAAATTTGTCAAAGTGTTTAAATAATTTTATTTAAAGTTTTTTTAATGTACTCGATTAACGGACACTAGTGCTACTTGCTTAAAAACCATTTTTACAAATAAATTACAAATATGCTATTCAGAAATGAATTGAATTCTGATCACTGTGATCAATCAGCTATTTGTGTTTATCAAAATTGAAAAGTCATGAAAGAAATGTTATTGATTTATTTTATTTTATAAAACGAGCATAATGTAATAAAAAATATTAAAAAAGACGGCGTGGAGCCCTTTGTTTGCCGATTCGGAAAGTTTGCGTAGACTCTTATCCCGTGTACGTATTCGTGTATTGTAATGTACCATACTAGGATTCTTATTTCACAATAGTTTGTTTAGCAACAGATAGGTGTACGCTGTACTTGTTTGTGCGAGAATGGTGCGAGAGTGCGGAGTTGGATCATGCATTACGGCTCTGTTTTTATATTTTCGAGTTGTTTAATACACAGGCTTACCTTGCTATGGAGGAACAGCCAACGCTCACATATTTTAAGTTCTCGGGCTACTAGCCCCGTGGCTCCTATTTGGCCAATATATATATGCTTTCCCGACATCAGGAGTGAAACTGTAACCTCTTTGTTCTACGTCATGTTGTGAATAATTTTAACGAGACATTAGTGCCTTTTATTCGTCTAGTACAGATGTGCTTCACCCGGCATATAATAATTATAATACATACGTAATTCACACTAAGTCCCGTTAGTGGTATGCAGAGAGTATCAAGTGCCCAATCTCATGATCCTGGCAGTCTTGTTTAGCTTCTTCCACGTTTATTAACCTTATTAAATAAAGACAGTGGTTTCGGACACTCTTGATGCCCTTGGATAACACCTAAACGATTTAATCGTGGAATGTCAACCTATGTCTCCTCTGGTCCACATCCATCCATATTTGCATAATGTTTGTTTTGTTAATATTTCGCCTGTTATTGTTTCTGTATGAAGTAACCAACGGCGCCTGCCTTTTTTTAATTATTTTATCACCAACTGTCTTTTTAATCTTACTCTGCACTATTAATCTTTCAGCTGTTTTTCTTTAAATGTTTTATGTGGCATTACAAATGAGACCAAGTTACGTAAGAAAGGATTCCATTTATCATTAATTTATACATTTGCATTGAATGGATAAACCGTAGGATAACAGGCAGATCTTTGGTTAAACTGGTTATATGGCTATAGCTTTCTGTGATGACAGCGACGAAGCTGTAGCGAATCTAAATTAGGAGCTGTTGCCTTCAGCGTTGCCCGCGTTGTCAATGGTCCCACAGGAATATTTGTTTTGGTATAAGAATTATCCTATGGGTTAATCCAAATCATCCGCTAAAATTTGCTGAAAATCGGTTAAGCAGTTTTTGCGTGAAGGAGTAACAAAGACAAAAACAAACAAACAAACTTTCGCATTTATAATATTAATAGGGTATCACAAAAAATAGCAAAGTAGAAATCAAACTTTTTACCCGAATCCACCTGTGATATACGTACGATATATATCTTTGTTAAATAATTTTATCAATAAAATAAACCTCTAATTCCCTTAGCTACCGCCGCATCCTACACAAACAAAAGTTCCAATTGAGCATGCAATTTTTTGTTGTTTTAGTTATTGCCAAAACAAGGATACTATAAAAAGAATACAGAACAACGTCTGTTCTAGGTCCGATACTACAAAATATTTTTGAAAAACGTTGTTGTATAAGCTTTGTAAATTCGAAGAATATAAACAATTTTGTTTTGTGCAATCATATGTCTCGTCCCCACAGGATAAGCCATTGTTTCATTTTTTTTATGTTACAAGTGAACGAACAAGCACACGACTCTTCTGATGGTAAGAGACTACAGTGTGTAAAATAATATCACTAATATTAAGAAATACACTCTACTTAAATATTTGTTACAATGGTAATAGAAAATAAATAATAGGTGCTCGATCAGCGACATCTGTGTACTAGTATAGGAGTTCGTTCATCAAATCGATGACTAGCAGTATAATGGAGTATGTTGCGACATCTATGGGCAAACAGCCCAACCACTTAGTTAGTTAGAGGAGAAAGTGACGAGTAGAGGGACTAATGCTCTATTCTATGAGTTGAGGCATTTCCAGTGGTGTAGAAGGTTCTCGTCTATTCAAGAATATTCAGATACCGAACGTATAAATAGGACCCCGACTGCACGACTTTGATTAAAACGTAAAAAAACAATGTTTTAATTTGATTTCGATTTGTGTTAGGAGATGTACCCGACAATTTGGAGAGTTCTTATGAATTTTCTATCCAATCGCTGATCAAATATTTTTTACAGCTATATAAAAAAGTGATTTATTATTTATTTATTTAAACTTTATTGTACACAAATTAAAATTGTGAGTACAAAAAGTGAACTTAATGCTAAATGCATTCTCTCCCAGTCAACCGTATTAGATTTAGAGCACTGCAAGCGAAAATGAAGCTGTTCGCTATATTTGTACGGTTTTAGGTATTAAAATTAATATTAATGAGCACACGCTAAATCTTGTTCTATGTTCCTTATATTTAGATGGACTATTGAGTGTTACTGAAGTAGGTTATGCTAGTGCGCATATCTTGACCGATGTTGCTAAATACCTGCTCGCTAACTCCAATGTCATGCTAATAGCCTTTGAGTAAATACTAAGTACCTGGATGACCGAGCTTTGCTCCGTATTTTTTTTGTTTTTTTATAAATTGTGTTTTTTGGAAATTATATTTAAGTACGAATTACACAAATAACAACGGACTTCGTTACTTTACAACGCCATCTGCTGGAACTTTAATTATTCGCCAAAAAATAGTATTATTATTCGCCAATAGATGTCAGGAAGAGTCATAATAAAT
>NJDD01007191.1:0-29561 GCA_002245505.1 Calephelis nemesis
AGGATAAATGCGGTCGAAATGAGAGCACTACGGAAAATCTGTGGTGTAAAGCTCGTTGACCGCATTCGTAACAGTGAGATCCGAGAAAGAGTGGGATCGAAAGAAAGTGCTGGTGTTAAAATGCGAAAGGGCATGCTCCGCTGGTTCGGGTATGTGGAAATTATGACAGATGAAAGATTGACAAAGCAGATATACAATGCGAATGTGGATGGATGTAGGTACCCGGGGAGACCAAGGCTGATATTTCACGATCAGATCAATCGGATATTATCCGAGGGTGGTGTCAAGAGTCTCCGAAACCGGCGTGTTTGTATGAAAAGGGTAATGAATGTGAAGGAAGCAAGACAGGTTTGTCAGGATCGTGAGGTCTGGCACTCGATACTCTCTGCCTACCCCGTAAGGGACTTGGCGTGAAGATATGTATGTATGTACTTTATAATTCTTGTTATATTTGTCAATAATTAAATATAATCTAAAATTCAATACTTATGACATGAAAAAACTAAGAACGTATATATTTATTACAAAATAAAAGAAAACTGAATATTGACAAAAGGAAACTCGGACTATGCACTAATGAATTACATACTCAATTTACTTTTCAACTTTTACAAATCGCTCACAAGAACCTCATTAGTAAGCGGTATATTAAGTACATATTTCTATCCTTATGCAGAACGAAGTACCTACCAACCAAATTTCGTTAAGATCGCTTTAGTACATTTAGCGTGAAACGCGGTCATGATATGACATGATCATGACAGACAAAAAATTTAAAAATATATTTTGTTGACCCTTTTCCTCGACCTATTTTTTTTCAAAGTACAGAATTTGCTCTTCAATAGTGTTATTATAAGAGATATACAAACAGATATCTTTAGAATCGCATGGTAGAGAACTGAAAACTACCACGTGGATGTTTTTAGTTTACCTATGAAATTTGGAGATAATTGTTTATTGCAAATGTAATGCTGGGGTAGCATTAAATTTGCAAAAAACGATTATCTCCTTCAGAAGTTTATTAGTATTTGTTATTATTAAGAAATTCCTTTAGAAGGCAAGCTTTTAAATCTCGCAAAGAAAATATTAGTCGTAAAACACGAGATTTGCTTCTAAACTTTATAAGCTGTAGTTGTAAATGTTAAATTATATTAATTTACATAAATATAAGGATAATAGCAAGATTAGAAACGAGCGAGGAGTGACTTCCTTCACTTAACAGTGTATTTCCACGTAAATCCGAAGGTACTCCGCTTTGTAAAGTATATTAACTAATAACATTCTCTATATTTTAATAAGAATACGAATAAAATTGATTTTAGTTATAATCTACAAAGAAAAAAAAAAGTTTAGTTTAGTATCGTCTATAAAGCCTGAAGCACATTAGAAAACACAGGGATTTAATAGTCATAAAGACATTTTAATATTACCTTATACAGAAAATACATAAGTAGTTAATTAACAATGCGAATTGAAATAATATAACCCGTCTACTACAGATGCAGACGGTGAATATGTAAATTAAAATAATTACGTTTAATGTAACTACAGAAACATATTTTCAACTATCATTACCAGTACACACTGAGTATAACGGCAAAAAAGATATTCTTCAAAGCTTTTTAACATTTCGCTACTCCCATACCCACTTTTGTAAGCAACGTTTTCATCTTGTTCGTAAGAGCTCTTCAAAACTTAATTAACTACCATAACACGGTTATTTTGATGCTATTTTAACTATTTGAAGTAGTTGAAAACATAAGGTAACTTATACTATATTTTACAGAATGTAAGAGATTTAAGATGTAAGATGAGCTCATATTTCTACTTTACCGCTTGTTTTTATAACATTACTAGCAGCCCGCCCCGGCTTCGTACGAGTGTGAAATATACATACAAATCTTCCACTTCAATTACTATCTTTAAAAAAAACGCATCAACATCCGTTGCGTAGTTTTAAAGATTTAAACATATAAATGTACATAGGGACAGAGGAAGTGACTTTGTTTTATACTATGTAGAGATAGTGATAGGAAGGTACAGCGGACGGACTTCCCAATCAACCTATTCACCAATGACGTAAATGGTTAAATTCACGACCTAAGGTTAGGTGAGGTTAGCGTTCTGTAAAAGTTCACCGATCATCTCATAATTGGAACACGAGAATGGCAAGCACTTACTCTATACTGATGGTAATACATAAAATGGTGGTACTTATTTATATATATGTGTGAGCAATTTTCAAAAGTTACGTATATAAACTATTATGTCATGCAATTTTCGTGAAATTTTCATTGAGATCTACACAGTACATTTTTTTTTGACTTTTCACCATCTTAAAAGGTAGAACGGGTAAAACACATTTTACCACTGGAAGTGTAACGTGTATCTTCCAAAATTTCTATAAATTTTAAAGAAAGAAAAAATCTCGCCCCAGACAGGATTTGAACCTGTAACCTTTCGTCTCAAGCCGAAGAATACTCTAACCAATTGAGCTACTGCAGATTCAAGTCCCGTGGCGAAATTTTTAATTCCTTTCTAACCCGTTAACGCGGGTAGTTATGTCCTATAGATACACAATTCTGAGTACCCACCAAATGAGTTCATCATTACAGATGAAATTCACATTTTAGAATGGCCATAACTTTCGTTTCTTGCAACGTATTTTTATTTTTTTATTTTTTTTAGCACTTGCCCTGTGCGTGGGATAAATTTCTATAAATTTTAAAGAAAGAAAAAATCTCGCCCCAGACAGGATTTGAACCTGTAACCTTTCGTCTCAAGCCAAATATCTTCCAAAATGTTGCCTTCAAAAAAAGAATTTCCACGTAAAGTAAAGTAACGTATCTTCACGCCCATATCCCTGAAGGGGTAGGCAGAGGCACAACTAGGGCACCCACGACTAGCCGAAGATACTAAGTCCCACAATGTGATAGGTGGCAAGCCTATCGCCAACCGGGCACATTTCCAATCCCGAGCAACTTTTTTTTTTTTAGAAAATTGGAAAAACCCAATTTTCTTTTTATTGCCCGACCCGGGATTCGAACCCGGGACCTCATGCAGTCAAGTCCAACAACTGAACCGCTAGACCACAGAGGCGACTTTCCACGTCATTTGCAAATACGAATCTATAAAAAACTCTCACGTTTAGGTTTGATGGAAAAATTGTTAGTTTTATCCACCTTTTTTTTTTCGAAAAGTGAGGTAAATTTTTATCACAACTTCTCGACAACGACAGCCGAAAAGATTTGTAAAAAATATAACTTTGATCTGTGCTCCCATTGACCTCTAAGTATATGGACATGAAATAGCTACCAAAATAGCCTGCCGTCGGCTACTAAATATGGCTGCCATTTTGACATTATAAGGCTGTCCAGAAATAGTAGAGTACCGATATCGATACATGATCTATTAGTGACGATTGATAGTTAAGTTTAGGCAAATAGATAACAACTACTATTTACCTACCGAAAGAAATCGCAACTATCACCTTACTTACTTTGTGCTACTCAATTGGCTTATACCTAAACAGGGAAATGTAATTAAACGAAAAAAAGAATATTTGTTTACTTTTCACGAGCATGTTTTTTTTTACATTGTGTCGTGCAAATGTGTTTATTCTTCATATAAGTTAATTCTTTATATTTATTACAAGATTGACTATCGTTACAAAAAAAATTGATCAGATTACATTCATACCACTTTTTTTACTTTTAAGTGAGCACTTGAAAGAATTCTTTATAAGCTAGACTATGATTGATAATTTCAGTAGCAATGGTATACATTCGTATCTTGTCCAAATATTCTTCTTTGGGAACGTAAAATAAAATATCGACAATTGTAACAGTACACTACTATAAAAATTGGACACTAAATATGGATTCTTGGCAAACATAACAACTGTCATGACGTCAATATAAGTTGACTTGCGATACAATCGTATCGCTCGTCATTAATGCGAAAAATAATTTAAATGGAAAAAATGAATTATGAAATAGAATTAGCAAAATGTTTTTTGTGTCAATTTATGTTTACTAAAATTGCATTTTTTATTAATGTTAAGTTTTTGCAGGATTCTCACAAACCAACTCGCAAATAAAAAAATGCAATAAAAATGTGACAAGTTGTTAAAAATTCATACAAGTAAAAAAGACAATCTACTAAAAAATTCCATTGCCTTTCGGTATATTGGCACGCGTTATTTTTTGATGCTTATACATAATTTATTCTCGTTGTTGTCTTTGAGAATGTATGAATAAGTTATTTTGAATAAAATTTGAAATAGGTACTTCACGCTTTTAGTGTTATTTTTGTGAGAAGATCTGAATACAATAACATTTCGTTCCAGTCAATTAATATATATGTTTTTGTACTTTGCACCGATTATTCATTTAAATGCTTTTTGAACAAAAAATATTCGTTTCTTAGCGCCCACGAACCACCAGAATTTAAAACAACTTACTAAAGTGACAGAAGTCCCAGGCATTAACAAATATACTACAGTAATTGTTCCAAAACTCTGATTCCCTAAAATTCAGTATGTTTTATAAATAAGGACCATGAAATATTTTTGAAATAAGTTTGTGTCGTATGTAAGAATGTCTTTGATATTCCTGCGTAAAGTTTTCACCTTGGCATTGATCGATTTCGACCGGATCTTGTCGCAGTGTTTTTTCCACATTTTTATGACGTCTTAGAGTAAGCAATTTAAAGAGTGCACGCTCCAAGCTTTGTAACAGTATATTCCACAAAAAAATATGATAAGAAAGTCTAATGAAGATTACTTTATACCTACTTGTACTTGGAAAAATAGTCATTGAATTTTAGTTAGAATTAAATGACTTTCTTATCAATAAATATTATTATAAAACATATTCCCTAATTACGTGTTTCAGTTTGCAAAAACTCGAAACTGCTTTATAGATTTCATACGGTTTTAACCAAAATACCAATAATATGTTTGATTTGTAATATATATGATTAGTTAAAGTTTTATTGAAGTTGGTTGAAATATAGCGGTATTGGTTCAAAGTTCAATAGGTACGCTTAAGAAATCAAGCACTGAAGATGAAGCAATCAACGGTGCCCAAAACCTTGCTAGTTATAACAAAATAATACTTATATGCTGCGATTATTCTTCTTATAGTGAAATTGTTCTTTAGACGATGGTGGAGGTATATAAATTTTTATAGGTAAATTAATGTAGGTTCTTACTTTAAATAAAAATACGCCAAGTCCCTCGTAGGGTTAGCTGAGAGGGTTAAGTGCCAAGTGTCGCGATTTATACAAACCTGTTTATCTTTATCAACCTTTAGTACTCTTTTCATACAAACACGATGGTTCTGGAGACTATTGTCTACTCTCGAGTAGTGTAAGGGCTATTTGGTAGTGGAATATCAACATCGACTAGGTTTCCTTAGCTACCTACCACCATCCACAATCATCGTCTGTCATTCTTTCCACATGACTAAACCAAACTAGCATACTCTTTCTCATTTTTACACCAACACTTTCTTTCACACTTACGCTCTCTTTGATCTCATTGTTGTTTTTTGTTGTTGTTGGATGCAAATGTTTTGAGAATAGCATTAATTAAAATTTTATTCAGATAATATAAAATAAAAGTGGCGTGACTTTTATGCTTATTAGACTGCTATCTACCATATCAAAGCGATAAGGTGGTCGAGCTATCTGATAAAATATTTACAGAAGCTGTGATATTGGAATGCTTAGAAACAAGTAATCAATTATGCAAAACTTGCTTCCAGAAAAGTTAGAAAAAAATTGATAGCCAGCAGACAATATTATACAAAAGGTATTTTTAATTAAAAAAAACTTTATACATATATCCTAATTCGCCACTTTCAACAGTTATTAAAAATATAAAATTTCTTACAAACCTGATTTTGCTCTCAAGACGATTAATTCTTTATAATATCGAGTGTCGAGATACAGTATGTTTGTTTATTTCTAAGAGCTTAGATAGATGTGGAATTTTTATTTGCATGGGAAATTTCATAGAAAGCAACCGTGCAGTACTTATAAATGCGTGGACTCTATAACACATATCATCTAATAGCATATATTTTGAGGACCTCTTGAACGAAAACTATTTGAGAAATGGTATCAACTTAAATCTCTAGATTTTATGTCAGTAATATATTACCATCGTCGTAATCGTCGTTCAAACTACCGTAATAATGTAGTGAGGTATATACTTTTAATTATTTGTGATAACAATGGGTATGCTGTGTGATTCTTACACCGCTCAGCATAATGTTAACTTTTTATACTAGTTTACTTACAATTGTACTTTGAATTAGAAAATAATTAATCGCGTATTAAAGCACAACATTATGAAGTTATTTCAGATCTTGCATCGAATCGAATATGTCCATTCCAAAAATGTGAATTTCATCGGTGATGAACTCATTTGGTGGGTACTCAGAATTGTGTATCTGTAGGACATAACTACCCGCGTTAACGGGTTAGAAAGGAATTAAAAATTTCGCCAGGGGACTTGAATCCTCAGTAGCTCAATTGGTTAGAGCATTCGTCGGCTTGAGACGAAAGGTTACAGGTTCAAATCCTGTCTGGGGCGAAATTTTTTCTTTCTTTAAGATTTATAGATATTTCAGATCTCCCGTTTAAGTGCAAAAAAGCTAGATTTCCTGACGGTAAAAGAGTTGAAATAACCAACTCTTTTACCATCAGGAAATCTAGCTTCAGTCCGCCAAGAATTAAAGTAGAATATGTGTTGTCATTATTGAAGAAGTAAGAAAATATATATATTGTATTTATACTCTGGCAGAACGGATGCGCAACAGTAAGATCAGAGACAGGGTGGGATTGTTGTTAGTATGGTCATATGAAAACAATGAAGTACAAAAGTTCAACAAAACAGCTACATAATGAAAATAATTAATTTTGTTAATTTTACTGTTTTTTTTAATTGCTTTTAGTCAGTCGAGCGTACTAAAAAATGAAAAAACTCTGTACATAGATATAAGAACCCAAAAAAACTTTCCAACATCAAATTGCCGTGGTTTTTTATGCGAGGATTTTGTATAAAAGTAGTAATGAATGTGGAAAGCTATTCATGTCCGTAGGAATGGTGATCACACTTGGCACACGGTAATCTCTAACTACCCTTCAAGGAACTTGGCGTGACGGTAAAGAAGATGTATGTGCGTGTGTATGCATGTAGAATTCATTTATTTGATTCCATAGCCTGTAATCAAGAAAGTTCGAAGTTTTTAAATCAGTTCATTTAAAATCGTTCGTTCCTAAACTGAACAGCTCCTATACTCATTGAATTATTAAAAAAATGCTGCAACCAAGTATTTAATCTGCTGATTGACTTTCTATTTAAAAGTAAAATATTTACCATAATTCAGCCTATACATTTTAGACCCTCTCACTGTTTTAAAAGTGGTAAAATTTGGTCTGATTTCTTGTTTAAATATGGTACATAAATTTATAGGGTATACGAGTATATCACGCATTGCAGTTATATATTCTCCTATTTAGTATTTTTATAGTGTGGGAACTAATTAGAGAGGTTAAAAAGTCAAATTCTCCAATATATATAACAAAGGCTCCAAGCGGTCCAGGTGTTGGACTTGACTGCATGAGATCCCGGGTTCGTTTTCTGGGTCGAGCAACAAAAAGAAAATTTGGTTTTTTAATTTTTTAATTAAAGAACGTTGCTCGGGATGTATGATGATGATTCTATATCAGTTAAATGTTTACCTCTATAAGGTCCTTCTTACAACTGTGTGCTTTGTTAAATACTCGAGCCATAACTGAGTAAAGTAAACTTTGATAAATGCCCCAACTCTTTTTATTTCCATACCCGTCTGAATTTATCCCTGCAATTTGCTGTTTTCGACCATAAGCTTTACAAATGCCACTTATGTGCCAACGCAAGCGCTACACGCGTTGCCTTTAGCTAAATGGTATCTTGAATAACACGTTTTCAAAATCCAAAACGTTCCTGCGATACCCTGACGCCGACGAACTTAAGTTAAACACAATTTGATGTGTTGAAAGCTGCTAAAGCCTGCAGGCATTCGAGTTAACGCGCCTCGTTTAACTGACTTCAAAAAAGAAGGTTCACAATTCCATTGTTTATTTTTTTATGTTTTCGACTTTTTATTGCATGCCATCTTTTTATATTTAAAATGCAACAAGTGGATTTCAAGTAACGCTTTTTTTTGTAAGTTGATATTCTTTTGAAAGTTTGCTATACATTTTTGATCTACCGTAAATATTATTTCTTTATAATGATATTCAACATAGTTACGCTATAAATTTGTATTTACTCTACTGCTGCTTTCAAGAATTTGTGACGCCGAACAAATAATCTTTTTAATTTATTATGTATAGGTACTCTAAACACAATTTTATTAATTTTTATTTATGTGCACATTCAATTTTCCTGTCAAAAGAGCTGAACTGATTTAAATGAATTTCAGCACAGAACTAGATAAAGGTCCTGAGATAAAAATACAAGATAAAGCATATCAGCAAGATAAGTTTCCCGATGGGAAGATGTAACTAACTTCAATTCGTGGACCAAATATGCTAATATAACACGCACGAATATATAAATATAACGCAACCGGTGATCACAGCACTAATCAAGTTATGAAAAACCTCGAATTAATATTATACAATATATTTAGGTACACACTCTTCTAAGTTACTGAGGGTTTCCTTCCTTAAACTAATATTATTTTATGCTAAGATATCGTCTTTAAACATACTCCAGGGAACAAATTGTAAGATTTCATAAATGATTTTATTAGTTAGTATTTTATTAGCGAAGTTTTGAATGAAATTCGTTCTACGGATCTGAAAAATAGCGAAGAAGGAAGATACTTGAATCTCTCAAAGCAATAAAACTGTTCATTTTAATGGCAAAATTCGCTTAGCGTATATTTTAGAGAGTAGACTGGTATTTATAAGACGAAACCATATATTTGGTAGCAGTCATGGGAGCTCGTTTTCGCGTAGCAAACGCAGGCTAGTAGTTCATTAAAAAGATATATGCGGTCATTAAAAGGACATTCAGGGCATTACGCTAATAAAAGCCTTATATTGCCGGGGTCGCTTACGAGACAAATCTGATACTATATGAAACGAGATGAAATGGCGACAGATTTGTTTTGTATAATAAAGTGTCGCACTGAACTTTATGCGCGTAACATTTTGGAAACGTATTCGTTAATCGCTTCTAGACATATGATTTTAGTGCAGCAATTTTAATGAAATAGAATGGAAAGTTTATCGTAACGTTAATCATAACGTTACAGAAAGAAATCATGAAACTTTTCCTCGTGCCGGACTCGATTTCAGACATCAGTGATCATAGGTTAAACACCAGAATTACTAGTAAAGTGCCGGACAACTTGCCCTAACAGAGGTTTTTCGCTTTACCTATCCTTGTCGCTATGATGATATTGTTTGTAGGTAGACTACACTTGACGTAACACACTTAGACGCAACGGCCACATGACAGCTACTTACACACCTATAACAACTATTAAGTAGTGCCTTCACTTTCTTTTGGATATTTTATAGATTTGGTAGGTAAGCAATAAAACCTAATTAACGTTGATGCTTAAATATACCAAAGATGTAAATAATATTGTTAAAGCCCTTTCATTAATTATTACATTCAACGGGATCCATAACAGTCATGCTGAGTAATAACGTTAGTAGCAAGCACTAACGTTACGTTGGCAGGATTAGGTCAAATGGATGTAACTCTGCCACCATCTACATTAGTAGATTACAATTTAATCAATGTATAACGTTCTATGACCATCTTGTTTGATTAAACGTACACACCAATAAGATTCTCCAAAATCAGAGAGTCAATATGACATGAGTAAATGTGATCGCTTAAGAAATATGTTTTGTTAAAGTTTAAGCAGTTTTTTATTTTCTGTAAAAAATGAACATAAGGCAAGCAAATCATTTGCCAAACTTTGTATAAGTATTACACATTATACGTCACAAATCCGTCCTAAGGAATATATTATATAGTAGGAATATAGAAGCGATAAATAACAAAACTTTTCGAAACGTTAACAAAATTGTTTAAGTAAGTTTGGCAACCGAAACAATTAAAAAAATTTGACCCTACAAAAAAGTCACAAACTTTTACAAAATATTTCGTTACCGTATTTGCTGGGACTTAACAGCATGCGCGCGTGCAAATACATTACTATTGTATTTTCATTTATTTTTTAAATTAACATATTTTTTGTTTTACAAAACTACAAACATTTTTTTTCTGTAAACAAATTTTCAAAAGAAACAAATGTAATTAATTTTATCCAGAGAAGGTAATGTCAAAAAGTGAGTTTTTTGTGGACGTTTTCGATTTTTCCTAACCAGCAAAACTTGTTTGTTCGTGTGTCGGTTTCCAAACAAGCACTTTTCCCGCCACCTAGAGACACCAAAGATGTTAACGGTGCGCTGCCAAGATGTTAGGCCTCGAGCAAAAGTAAGTTTATCGGCAAAATTATCCTCTGAACCTGAACACGGTCGGTCAATGGCAAGCGCTGACATTATGGCGCGATCGGCAGGAATAGGTAAGGCGGTGGTATCAAGACTCTACAACCAAGTCAGATGTCACGGTGTTAGTGACGGTAAGCCTATATTCGCCTTTTACAAGCTACCTGGCACAGGAAGGCAGAAGGTCTATTCTGCAAAGGCGCCTGGACCAGCACGAGGAAGAAAGTGTCTTTCATTTAGAGTCTGGCTGCTATTTTATTTAATACTAGAGCTAAAAATAACTTAAGTTATTTTTCATAACAGCTTACAAGAATATGCTATTTTAAGATTTACTAGATTTATGTAAATTTTTATTCATAGTATGAGACTTGTATTCACATCATACAAGGAATTTAGAAATCCTATTTTACTTTAAGTTTTAAAATTTCATCAAACAAAATGCAGATTAAAAGTTTAAAATGGTATTTTAAACTTATTATTATTGTAAAATGTGATGGTAATAAAACTACATCTAAACATGACTTTTTTTTAAGTGGTTGTTACGAATTGCTCGGTATACCGGTACTTTATCCCAACACGAGGGTTGTCTAAATTTGTCGTTTACATATTTAATTTTCACTGAAATTTCGATAAAAATAAAAAAATATTTGGTAGTATTCTACCTCATGTAAAGACTTTGAATAAATTCCTATCACTAACCATGAAAGGTCACTGCGTACAACTTGCGTACGAAGTAGCGTCAAAGCTGATTGTAAAGTTAGGTGCAGTCTGGGACTCGGACTGAGATCAAGTTTAAGTAACGAGAAGATTGTTGTGTGATGGGGAAGTAGGTGGTTTTTTTTATGTCATTGGAAGGCAAACAAGCAGACGGATTTCCTGATGGTAAGAAATTCCCGCCGCCTAGAGACACCAAAGGTGGAAATGGTGCGTTGCAATCCAGAGGCCGGGATGTTAGGCCTTGAGCAAAAGTAAGTTTACCGGCTACCTCACCCTCCGAACCGGAACACGTCATGACGTTATGGCGGTAGGAATAGGTGAGGCGGTGGTACCAATCCGGGTGAGTCGCTGCGAAACTCTACCACCTAGTCAGATGTCACGGTGTTAGTGACGGCAAGCCTAAACTCGCCTTTACGAGCTGCCTGGCACAGGAAGGCAGATGGTCTATTCTACAAAGGAGCCCGGACCAACACGGGGTCTTCCCTAATCTAGTTTAACAGTCGTGGTGGTAGTCATAAGAGTCAAACAGATACTAAGTAGCATTTTCATGTAGGTAGGTCGACAACACGATATTGTCGAGGTAAGTAAAAAATATGCATTAATAAGTATAACCTAACCACATGACGGAACTTAATAAAATGTAAATGGAAATCATAGCTACTTTTCAAAAAAAAGAATTACTAAATCGGGGAAATAAGATCTATCAGTTTTTTTACAGTTTCATTGTTTTTTGTGTTATTATTTTTATCAGGATATTTCAGTTATCTATGTTCACATAGCACGAAAAACTGTTTGTTTCTTCACGGTAGATGTTATACTTCTCGCGATGAATATTGATTTTTAATTTTAAAGTCTTTAATTATTAATTCTTAATGTGTGCTATATCTTAATATAGCTAAACACAACCAGTGGTCGTGTTCACCCAGTTGTATATAAAGATTAAGCAACCTCGATATGAGAACTGTTTGTAAAATAAATGTTTTCTGTTTCTTTTACGTTTATGTATATATTGAAAATATACTGTCAATATTACACAGATCTTTGTCACAGAAGTTCCACCAGTAGTTGTATAAGGGGTTGGATACACAACCTCGCCAAATGTAGCCTTGGTTTTTGTTAGCTTTAATGCCACAAATTTCACTCTCCGTACATTCTTGAATAGGCAAACTTCCACTGTAAAAAGTAAGATTCCAATAAGTGGAAAATTTATATTTCCTCATATTTTCGTTTGATTAAAATAAATTAAAAGCAAATGTAATCAAAAGAAGAAAACGAGAAAATATTACCTTTCCCAGAATTCATTCGTTAAAATTTAATACATATATATTTTTTATGAAATCATATACTTACATAATTTATAAAATTGATATGTATTCGTTATGGGTAGTATGAATGTTGGACCTTTTTGTTTTAATGCTATTGGAAGGCAAACAAGTAGATGGATTTTCTGGTGGTAAGAAACTTACACCGCCTATAGACATAAAAGGTGGTAATGGTGCGTTGATAAACTGAGGCCGGGATGTTAGGCCTAGAGCAACATTAAGCTTACTGGCTACTTTAACTTCGATCCAGAACATGTCAACGGAAACCATAACAACTAACATCATGGCGGCAGGAAATGGTGGAGCTACGGTTACGAGGTGCCTGGCAGGAATGCAGATGGTCTATTCTACATAGGAGCTTGCACCAACGCGGACTATGTTTAAGGCGCTATATGAATAAGACCGTTTTAAAGTGGAAATGAATAACCTTCTTTAAGCTAAATACATTTTTATTTTTATTTAAATGGCTTACTAACGTTTAAGTACAATAATAAAATATATTTTAACATGCATAATATTTTAAGCTACTTAATTGTATTACACATTTACAGGTAAACACCGCGTGGTTATAAAAATTAAAAGTATTAATTACAAAGCAACCCGCCCAAAGAATTGAACTAACTTACACTAATTTAACTCTAAAAAAACATGAACAAAGCAACATCATTGACAACAAAAGTCCATTTTCCATATCCTACGGTAATTGCATAGATACAAAAATACTTACACATTACCATTCAAGCAATCGACGCCATTTGTAGAATCTTCAGTTTTTAAAGTTGAATTAACTTCGCATCTTAAGCAGGACATATCCTTAAATATAGTTTTTCGGAAGCGTTTAGTTCGGGACATTTCGATAATATTTTTTTTCCAGTCTTCTTTTGAAGAAAATATGTAAGGAAAATCGTATATTGGCAATGAGTTACATAGATTACAGGAACAAACATAAGTCATCAAGGTATTATTGGTATCAAAACATCCTCGTTTTACCAGTCCAAATGGAGTATGTTGTGAAAAACATTTATTATTTTTTTTCTCACAAACCGTTGATTCAACCCTAAAACATAGCTCGGCTAATTTACAGAAATACGTAATTAGGTCAGCAAATATGAAAAGCAATTTTTGTGGTCGGGGGAAAAAAGGTATCTTCAGGCCCATATCCCCGAAGGAGGTAGGCAGAGGCACAACCAGGGCACCCACGACTAGCCGACGACAATAAGTCCCATAATGTGATAGGTGGCAAGCCTATCGCCAACCGGGCACATTTCCAATCCCGACCAACATTTTTTTATTAGAAAATTGGAAAAATCCAATTATCTTTTTGTTGGACGTGGTCGGGAAATTTCTATAAAATACAAGAAATACGTCTATTAAGAGTAGTCGCATAAAGCAAAGTTTTTCCACAGTTCCAAAAAAGTGTCAATTTTGTAGGGATTCTTGAGAATTATTAAAAATGTGATATCACACTCTACATTTAAATATTTCATTGATTTAAAGCCTCCTCAATTCCAACGAAACTTATTAAATCTTACTTACAGCTTTTTTACTGGAACACTACAATCTTCGGTCCAAATATTATCACATTCAATGCAAGATAGGCCTCTATTATCTAAATTGCTGTCCACAAATGTTTTACTAGCTGTTGTAACCGAGTTAGCAATTTTTTCATCATTTAATTTACTTTCTGATTTAATCATAAAGCTATTGTCGTATGCCGTAGAGAGCTTAAATTTAATTGCTCTATTTAAAGATGAATCAAACTTTTTGTCTTCAATCTTTGCGATCAACATATCTAACGAAGTAGTAAGGTAAAAATACTCATCACTATATAAATAGCTAGATTTAGCATCTGTAAAAGTTACAGAATTATTTTCATGCAAAGCGAATTTATCTGGCATAGTTGATTCATTGAAGCTAATTTCTGGTTGACCAAATAACTCTTTTACATTTCTTACCATAACAGATACAAGTTTAGATGCAGAATCGTCATATTTATCATCGTTTGATGAAACATCAGTGGAAACCTCTTCCACTTGTTGCCTGAAATTAGGAGTAGGCAAGGTTTTTCTGATATCATCGCTTTTTATACATTTTACACACATTATGATTAGAAAACATTTTACAATACAATGCATTGCAAATTGTATCATTGATTTACAATGACGTTGTCAAATTATAGTCTTTGGTTGTCAATTATAGTGAAAACCATTTACCTCTTAGTGAAAACTTAAAAAATAACACTCACTTATTTCAAAAAAGTTTTATTTTTATCATTAAAATGGCAGATGAAATGAAAAAAGAAAATTTATTTCTTGGTCCAAAAGAAACAAGGGTAACTGTTAAAAGGTCGTCCGGCAAATCAAAAGCTGGTGGTGTGTTATAGAGACTCAAAAATGAATTTGTATTGCATAGTGACTGACTACAGAATTGATAGAAAGTATTATATATGGGCAAATCTATACAACCTCTTGAGACAAAAGAATTGCCTAATTGGATATTAGTATAACACAGCTGATTCTTTCCACACATCATATATTGTGCACTGAAAAAAGGAATAGTTGTTTACTGGATAAAGCTACTATCAAACTCGCCCGGATTATTTACAAATGTTTGCTTTGTCTGCTTACGTTACATTTTGTCTTCATTTGATTCGGATGGTACAGTATTCACTGAGATCACTTTAACAAAATTATTAACATCTAAGACTTTGGTAAAGCAACATTACAAAATTTGGTGTTTTTTATGTGCGACGTCAGCAAATAAGCGCATGGCTCTGATGTAAGGGCCTATAGACACCATTGATGTTACAGGTACGTGGCTGTCCTGCGGTCGGGATGCTCGGGCTGTTGGGCAGGTCTACCAGCTACCCTACCCTTCGCACCGGAACGTGAAAATTATTGTAGCGGCAGGATAGGTGAGACGGTAGATCCCTAACCAGACAACTTGCTGAACAGCATTCACCGCCAGTGGTCTTAGTTGTAATGACCAATGTTTTAAACTGTGCCTGCCTCTTACGAGTTGCCAGGCAGAGAGGCAGATGATGTATTTCTACTCAGCGGACCCGGACTAACACGGGGAGGACAGAGTTTTTTTTCACTTGGACGAAAAACAAACATTTAATCTAACCCCAAAATAAGTTTCGCGGTTGATCGGAGAAGTTAGGCGTATACTTATGTCTCTGGACCAACGAGGCTGTCATTAATGGGAATGGGAGGGAGGTATTAATGAGGGTACCTAATCCTTTGGCTGGTTATCTTTACATTATTAATTAAAAGCGGTATACATAAGAAATGCACTTATACCAATCTAGACGAGTCTCTGAAGAATTTCACTACCTAGTTACCGTTATGGTGTTTGCAAACCTCTCGCCTCGTCGCTTACTATGCCCAACCAGTGGGTAGTTTGTTTGACTCTTCAATTAAGCCCAAAAACAACATAACATAGCCCGTGTTGGTCCAGGCTCCTTTGCAGAATAGACCATCTGCCTTTCTGTGCCAGGCAGCTCGTAAAAGGCGAGCATAGGCTTACCGTCACTAGCACCGTGAAATCTGACTAGGTGGTAGAGTTTTGCATTGACTCACCCGGATTGGTACCACCGCATTACCTATTCCTGTCGCCATAACGTCATGACGTGCTCCGATTCAGAGGGTAAGGTAGCCGGTAAACTAACTTTTGCTTGAGGCCTAATATCCCTCAGGTTGGCAACGCACCATTACCACCGTTGGTGTCTTTAGGTGGCGGGAATTTCTCACCATCAGGATATCCGTCTGCTTGTTTGCCTTCCAATACCATAAAAGAAACTAATGTAGTGCCAAACAAAAATACACATCCAGCTTATTCAAATTAATACAGATTTACTGTAGGAATGTTTATAGCGAAACATAAATTTGTATGTTTATGTCCAACACGCATGCCACCCCGGCTCACCACCCGCCGTGCGTGCCACACGGTAATGTGTTTAGTTAACGACTTATTAATTTTATAATTATCTCTTGAGGTGTTAAGGTTGTTTAAAATACTTATTATAATATGTTTTTCTGTCATTGTTTGCTTTTTATTGGTATCAATGAAGGACAATTGTATGTTGCCATTTTCCATGTGTTACAATAAGACATACAAGCAGACGTATTTGCTTTAGTAACACTTTGAAAATGAAAAATGAAAATGTATTTATTTTACAGTTTCCAATATTAACTGTTGATAGCCTCACTAGGCTAGCCAGTATCGAGGCAAGGATTTGACAGTTATATCCTATAAAATAGTTTGTTATAGCTTTTTAGTAAAAACTGACCTTCCAGATTCGTTTAATTATTAAAAAAGAAAAAGCTTTGTCGAAAATTAATTGATTAGTTTGTGTATAGTAGCAAAAATAGCTTATTTCAAGAATAACAAAGGCATAAACGTTCATCTTAAAAAATTGTAAGCATAGAATAATAAAATTTCGTTAGGTGGTGGCATAAAAACTATTTGACTTTAAAATCTGTTGATGAAAATTGAGAATTACGTTAAATTTATAGTAAAGAAAAATATTAAAGCTTTGTACTTACTAGCTTCCGTACTTGCAAACGAAATCATTTTCTTTATTAACACCATTTGTTTCACACACTTTACAAATGAGATTTGGTCCGGAAATATTCTCTAAACGATAATTGTCATATTTCCAATCGCGTAATCTTTCGTATTCGTAATAAGAACGGTCATTGTAAGGTTTATCGTTACAAAGTGGACACTTGCATGCGAATGTTACGTTTAACCTCTTTGGGGAAATACACCCACGTTTAATATATTTAGGGTGAATTTCCGTATAACATTGTTCAAAACGAGTGCAGCTTTCTATAACTGACCTGTAACAATAGAATAAAACACAAACACTCATACCTATAGTACTACTATTTTAATTATGTGCTTCGGCTTTACACTTTTTACTCTTTTTACACTTCATACTTTAACTTTTAAATTGGCTGACCTTTTCTAAATTTAAGCAAATTATTAATTACGTAATAACAACTCTGTATAGTCTGTATCTTTTGATATCTTTCAAATACATTCGGATTACGAAGCTTGACGAATATAGCCGAAGCGCTACTATACATTGGACTGCCGAGTTGGTAGAGCGGTTAGCGTACACGCCTAACGACGATTTGCACCGACTCACCGCATGGCTCAGGTTCGATTATCGACGGGACCACAGATAATTGTGTGACAAATATTTAAATATCTGTATTTTTGGGCCTGGGTGGTTATTAAATTTATTCCAGTATCTATTTAAGAATAAGAATCGTTGGCTAATTAATACCCATATCATTAGAATTCTCTATGCTTACTTGGTGATTAGTTCAATTTGTGAAATATGTCCACAGATTTATTATGCCTGACTTCACGCCCATATCCCTGACGTGGTAGACAAAAACACAACCAGAGCTAACCCACAACTAGCTGATTACACTAAGTTCCACCATTAAATAGGTAGCAAGTATATCACCAACCGGTTACATGTTCAATCCCAGGCAACGTTTGTTTTATTAGAAAATTAAAACACATTTCATTTTTTTGTTGTTTGACCCGGAGATCGAATCTACGATCTCATAAAATCAGGTCCAACGCCGGACTCTTAGACTACAGAGGCGATAACTATATTTGAAAATAATTGCAATTATCATCAACAGCTAAAATCTGCTAACGGGAGGAATTAATATATTACTAGGGAATACACATGCCAAGGAGACATAAAAAGCTTTTCCAGAACTCGTTTTTATTACAAAAAAATTGCCTGAACTCGCACTAGACCATCATGTAGCAATGCTTAGTATTTAAGCTTCAAAATCAACGTACACATAACCCAGTCCAATAAATAATTTTTAAAATCTTTTGAAGTCTCCTGTAGTGGGTACAAATTTACATACATAAAATTGATTCAGCCATTGAAGCAATATTGAATATAAATTTATACTCTAATAATCTACAGAAATTTGTGCGTTTATTACAATACCTAATACATAAGATAATATTGGTAAGTACAATTCTCCAGGTAACTATCGTTCTAATGTACCAGTCTAATGAGCATATTCACAATAACTTACGTATTTCCTCGATAGCAATCTTTGTGTATTTTTGTTCCACTGTAGCCTATACATGATAGGCACTGCAAATTTGCATTCAACCGACGACTATGTATATTTTTGAAAAAGCTTTCAGGTTTTACTTCCATCCTACTTGCAGTAGTTACAAAACTTTGGTTAAATGTTTCAAACATTTTAGAAAACCGTATTTGTTCATTTATTATTTCATTAGTTGCATGATATACATTTAAGTCTGTATCTTGTTGCGGAAATTCCGATACAGTTTTATTCCCAATAACTACACAATATGCTAGGCAGTAAATTGTTGAACATATTGAAAATGACTGACAAGAGATATTTTTACAAAATACCATAATTAAGGAAAATGTTTATGGCAGTATCGAAAATGTTATTTACTTTTGCTATGAAAGTTCAAAGAAGTTCATGTCATTTGTCACATCCATGACAATATCGTGTTTAGGCCGGGTACAGACGTACGGTTTTCTGGTGTTCGTGTACGGTTTTCTAAACAGGAATTCAGTTTTGGTAATTCGTGTGACTAACGCATTTTTATTTTAACGCATTTTCACCCACAGCTTTTCGCATTTGAAATTTCATACGTATATATGTAGAAACAAATGGGAAAAGAATAATTTAGATAAAATAATATTTGATTCCTGTTGCACTTTATTTTAACTGAATTTATCTGTTTCACTTGGATCTGACAATGATTCCTGTGACGCGTCTATATAAATCTATAAATCACTACATATCGGAACGCGGTCACTCACTAAAAAGATACGGTACGAAAAACTCAGCTGGCTTTTATTTTTTTTATGAATCTAATTTACAAAAATGTATCACATATATAATTTTTAAAGATTGTAAAGAGGATCAACTAATGCCACGCATTTCTGTCAACTAAATATTATGAAATCCTAAAATAAACCTTAACACACAACTTAAATTTAATACATTTGTTAAATGGTAAGACTTATGTGTTTGGGAAGTAAATTGCAAAAATATATACATTTGCCCATGAAGGAGTTGCTAATTCTATAAAGACGCAACATGTGCACAGCAAGTTGGTTTCAGCAAGTACGTCACAATTTTCCTTAAACAAATTTATTCTTTAATAGACAAATATCATGTTTTCAAAAATATATTGAGAAGTCACCGTTAGAATGATTACATTTGAATGCGATGAAAACCAAAGTTATGGTGTTTGGAAGAGACGAAGCCAGAACGGATGTAAGAGTTTTAGTAATTGATGTAATGTTGGAGCAAGTGAATGAAATTGTATATCTTGGTTGCGCTTTTAGCAGGGATAGAAGGTACACCGTGTATGTAGAGAGGAGAGTGTTTGCAGGGAATAGTGTGAATGGAGCGTTGGGTAAGCCATTTCAAAGCGATTTTTTGAGTCAAAAAGCTCGCTTTGCATAATTCTGTGCTTATCCCAACGTTATTGTATGGAAGCGAGAGTTGGGTATGTCAGAAAAAGCATAAAAGTAGGATAAATGCGGTCGAAATGAGAGCGCTACGAAAAAAAACTGTGGTTTAACGCTCACTGACCGTTTTCGTAAAAGTTAGGTGCGAGTAAAAGTGTAATTGAAAGAAAGTGTTAGTGTTAATATGCGAAAGGGTTTGGTTTGGTTTGGTGGTTTGGTCATGTGGAAAGAATGACAGATGAAAGATTGACAAAGTAGATATAAAATGCGAATGTGGATGGATGTAGGAACCCAGGGAGACCAAGACTGACATTCCACGATCAGATCAATCGGATATTATCCGAGGGTAGTGTCCAGAGTCTCTGAAACCGGCTGAACTGAACTGAAAAGGGTAATGAACGTAAAGGAAGCCAGACAGGTTTGTCAGGATTGTGAGGTCTGGTACTCGATATTCTTTGCATACCCCGTAAGGGACTTAACGTGAATATATGTATGTATTTATATACCTATGTATACCCTTAGAATGTTTAATTCTTTAAACTATGACACTTTCATAAGATAAAATGATGTGGTTAATTTTTAAAACTATTTTGCTTGTTTATCGTGTTGAACCAAAATGTAGGTGAATGCTGCGTTTGGGATGACGTCGTTAAGTTTTACCCGATTTGAAAAAATAGAACTCCGAATTACCTTCCCTGCTTACGAAACCTATTCGGAAACCGTAAGTTTGAGACCCGCCTTAAATTTCGAGTACTGAATGGGCGTGTTCGGCCGAAGTAAGTACTTACAAAATTTATTAAGTCACTCACTATGCTTACAAAATTTTCGCCCGGGACACAAAATAAGTGCTAAGGCACTAAGTATGGCTTAATATACGACGCCATTTTGCTTATTGTTTATGTACGGGATATGACAGTAAGTCTGTCCTCGCCGAAAAGCGCTACAGTCAGCTTGTAAGACGTTAATTTTTTTATGCTTACTGGATTACTAAGTTTAGTAAGTACTTAATTCGGCCGAACACGCCCAATGATTAAATCAATTATTTTTTAGTAATTGACGGGACGTTTGATAGAATGTCATCGTTGTGTATATTCCAAGCTAGTGTCCAATATTGTCATTGTGTGATTGCACCTGAAAATGATTGAAATTGCACTATGTAGTAATGAAATCTGAAATTAGCTTGGGAATTCTCTGAAATTCGGTAATTAGCTTATTAGTCATCTCCTGGTGGTTCAGTTGGCACTCAAAGTGTTTTAGTCTTTTTTGCAACTGTGAAACTGTGTGGCAACTGAAACACATCACTACGAAAGAAGAAGAAAAGGAAAGAAATCTTTTTTTATATTATTTCCGTCCCTCGAATAGCAACTTATCATGAACAGAAACAATTAAACGAAATTAAACGAAAATTTTGACAAATTTTATGTGATAATTAAATGAGGAATTTCAGTTGCATGACATAAGGGGAAACACGAATTTCTTCCACGAAATAATACTGGTGTATGAACAAATTAACAAAGTTATTGCAAGAAAACATACAGCTGTATCTTAACAATTACAGTTACTTAATGATGAATATTTTTAAAGAAAGAAACTTGTACTGTTTTACAAAAATGTATCACATATATAATTTTTAGAGATTGTAATGAGGATCAACTAATGCCACTCATTTCTGTCAACTAAATATTATGAAAACCCAAAAATGAACGTTATCACACAACTAAAATTTATTATATTTGTTAAATGGTAAGACTAATGTGTTTGGGAAGTAAATTGCAAAAATATATACATTTGTCCATGAAGGAGTTGCTAATTCTATAAAGACGCGCCATGTGCACAGCAAGTTGGTTTCAGCAAGTACGTCACAATTTTTCTTAAACAAATTTATACTTTTATAGACAAATATCATGTTTTCAAAAATATATTGAGAAGTCACCGTTAGAGTGATTACATTTGAATGCGACGAAAACCAAGTTATGGTCTTTGGAAGAGACGAAGCCAGAACGGATGTAAGAGTTTTAGTTGATGATGTAGTGTTGGAGCAAGTGAATTAAATTGTATATCTTAGTTGCGCTTTTAGCAGGGATAGAAGGTACACCGTGGATGTAGAGAGGAGAGTGTGCAGGGAATAGTGTGAATGGAGCGTTGTGTAAGCCATTTCAAAGCGATTTTTTGAGTCAAAAAGCTCACTTTGCATAATTCTGTGCTTATCCCAACGTTATTGTATGGACGCGAGAGTTGGTTTTGTCAGAAAAAGCATAAAAGTAGGATAAATGCGGTCGAAATGAGAGCGCTACGAAAAAAACTGTGGTTTAACGCTCATTGACCGCATTCGTAACAGTGAGATTCGAGTAAAAGTGGGAGATTGAAAGAAAGTGTTGGTGTTAATACGCGAAAGGGTTTGGTTTGGTTTGGTGGTTTGGTCATGTGGAAAGAATGACAGATGAAAGATTGACAAAGCAGATATACAATGCGAATGTGGATGGATGTAGGTACCCAGGGAGACCAAGATTGACATTCACGATCCAATCTTTCTTATATTATCCGAGGGTGGTGTTAAGAATCTCCGAAACCCGCGTGTTTGTATGAAAAGGGTAATGATGTGAAGGAAGCAAGACAGGTTTGTCAGGATCGTGAGGTCTGGCACTCGATACTCTTTGACTGCCTCGTAAGGGACTTGGTGTGAAGATATGTATGTATTTATGTACCTATGTATAATGTTAACCCCTTAGAATGTTTAATACTTTGAACTATGACAATTTCTAAAGATAAAATGGTGTGGTTTATTTTTAAAACTATTTTGCTTGTTTCTCGTGTTGAACCAAAATGTAGGTGAATGCTGCGTTTGGGATGACGTCGTTAAGTTTTATCCGATTTGAAAAAATAGAACTCTGAATTACCTTCCCTGCTTACGAAACCTATTCGGGAAACCGTACGTTTGTAACCAGCCTTAAGTTTCGAGTATTGAATGATTAAATCAATTATTTTTTAGTAATTGACGGGACGTTTGACAGAATGTCATCGTTGTGTATATTCCAAGCTAGTGTCCAATATTGTCATTGGGCGTGTTCGGCCGAAGTAAGTACTTACTAAATTTAATAAGTCACTTACTATGCTTACAAAATTTTCGGCCGGGACACAAAATAAGTGCTAACGCAGTAAGTATGGCTTAATATACGACGCCATTTTGCTTATTGTTTATGTACGGGATATGACAGTAAGTCTGTCCTCGCCGAAAAGCGCTACAGTCAGCTTGAAAGACGTTAATTTTTTTATGCTTACTGGCTTACTAAGTTTAGTAAGTACTTAATTCGGCCGAACACGCCCAATGTGTGATTGCACCTGAAAATGATTGAAATTGCAAGAGTAATGAAATCTGATATTAGCTTGGAAATTCTCTGAAATTCGGTAATTAGCTTATTTGTCATCTCCTGGTGGTTCAGTTGGCACTCAAAGTGTTTTAGTCTTTTTTGCAACTGTGAAACTGTGTGGCAACTAAAACACATCACTACAAAAGAAGAAGAAAAGGAAAGAAATCTTTTTTTTATAGTATATCCGTACCTCTAATAGCAAATTATCATGAACAGAAATAATTTAAAATGAAACGAAAATTTGGACAAATTTTATGTGATGATTAAATGAGGAATTTCAGTTGCATGACATAAGGGAAACACGAATATCTTCCACGAAATAATACTGGTGTATGAACAAATTAACAAAGTTATTGCAAGAAAACATACAGCTGTATCTTAACAATTACAGTTACTTAATGAATATTTTTAAAGAAAGAAACACTTGTACTGTTTTACTTATCACTTATAATTTATTACTTTGTAATTAATTAGTAGTAGTAGTAGTAATAAATTATAAGATTATAAGTGATAAGTAAAACAGTACAAGTGTTTCTTTCTTTAAAAATATGAATATTTGGAAGTTTTACCAAGACCGACGATGGAAAGTATCAAATTACTTAATGAATGTTAAATTCACGTATTTGATAAGATGTCAATTGCAATAAATTTATACAAAAATTGAAGTAATAAAACTTAGCTAATTGATACGGCGTTCCTATGCCATTACAACCCCACTAAATGGGGAAAAACCCTGTAATGTTAAAACACCGCTCAAAGAGATCAATTTAATCTTATAATTAAATTTAATGAGACGCGATTCAAAACCTGAATTAAACGTATATATCTATAATATGACTGTAAAAAAAAATTATCTTCACGCCCATATCCCCGAAGAGGTGGACAGAGGCACAACCAGGGTACCCACGACTAGCCGAATATCCTAAGTCCCACAATGTGATAGGTTGCAAGCCTATTGCCAACCGGGCACATATCCTATCCCGAGAAATATTTTTTTTAATTAGAAAATTGGAAAAATCCAATTTTCTTTTGTTGCCCGACCCGGGATTCGAACCCAGGACCTCATGCAGTCAAGTCCAACAAATGAACAGACGCGATTAATGTGACTGTAAATCGTTTGAACTGTCATAGTTTAATGTAATTATAACATAATTATAATATAACTAGATAAGAACCCAGCTTAGCTCGGGTAAAATGTGACTCATAATATACATCTAGATGCAAAATGTAGGTAGATATTTCTGTAGTCACCGGTTTTCAAGAAATATTAAAGGTATGAGCAAGACATAGATTCGTATAGCTTCATTCATTGTGTTTAATAAATATAGTGAATAAAAACTGCCAAAGTTTTTACACAAATAATTTTTATTTTAAATCAACATTTAAAGTAAATTAACATAAAGTAACACAACAAATTGCAATGAGTACTTATCCGAGAATTTGGCAACGCTACTTATAAAGGAATATTATCTATTACACATCACAAAACGGAACGTTCATTAGCTACCCAAGATGGCGACTATGATTTGCATAGAAAAAGGAATACATAAAGAAGTGCAACAATTTTTTATAGCAAATTTGGTTATATAAATACCGTTGGAATCGACATATAACTTAACAACATCTCTTTGTCTCTTTTTAACAAATGTTGATATTATGTACGCCGAAAGAGATAACGACATTTTTGTCTATGCTCATTTTGGCCTCCATTTAAATTGACGTCATGACAGTTGTCATGCTTGCCAAGAATCCATATTTAGTGTTCAATTTTTATAGTGAAGTATACTCTTACAATTGTCGATATTTTATTTTACGTTCCCAGAAAAGAATATTTGGAAAAAAGTAGAATATTTGGACCAGATAAAAATGTGTACCATTGCCACTGAAAATATCAATCATGGTCTATCGTTATAAGAATTATTACAAGTGCTCACTTTTAATTAAGGAAAGTAGGTAGTTTGAATATAATCTGATCAATTTTTTTTTATAATGATAATAAATATTGTAATAAAAATAAAGAGTTAATTTATATAAAAGTCAACATATTTGCACATCACAATCTAAAAAAAATATGCTGGTGAAAAGTGAAAAAATGTTTTCTTTCTTTTCATTGCATTTCCCTATTTATAAGCCAACTTAGTAGCTATACATTAGTAGCAATTTCAATCGAGAGAAATTGAAAATTTTTTATTTTAAGATTATGGATTATGTATCGACATCGATATGTTATGTTTTCTGGACAGCCTTAGTAATGTCCAATGGCAGCCATATTTAGTAGCCAGCGGCAGGCTTTTTTGGTAACTATTTCATGTCCATATACTTAGAGGTCAATGATGATTTGTCTGTCAAGTGTCAACACATTAGAATTTAAAATAGAATTTAACAAAATACTCGACAATCCGAATTTTGCGGATATATGTTGTCGACTCAAAATCATTATTTTTTTTATGTTTTATTACTCAGGTAAGGTTTCAAGCGAGTCTACCGTACCCCTTGACGAAATTATTAATATATAGATTATTAAAATTCTTAAAATGAAATTTAGTTGTATGATATATATAAATTAATTAAAATAATCACTTGGAAACATGCACTAGATAGAAATGTATTTCAAGCATAAAATACGTTTTGTGACGTGTATAATTTGTTAATAATTTATAAAGTAACTTTCTTTACTAAACAATCTATCTCTAAACAATCCTCATTTTATACTTAAGTGGAATTTTTAAAAAAACGTTTTGAATTAAAAACTTTTGAAAGGTACATCAAATTTTCGAAATTGAAATTCATTAAACTTATCCCAAAGGAAATAGCCATGTTATTAAATAACCTCATCGTGAGTATTTAATCTCGTTGCCAACACTTACGTTATAGACCAGGCGCGCGCCGTTGGTACACCTACTTCAAAGAGGATCAGAATGAGTCAAAAAAGTTCCCAAGTTATATTATACGTTTACTTTGATGACGTACCTAATTATGTTCATATTCCAAAATAAATGTTTTAAAAGGTTTTAGTTCGTTTCTCTAAAAAACAATCTGTATACAAAACAACATTTATGTTTTTCATTAAAAATATTAATTATCACGTCTGGCAACATTTCCAGTCAGCATGGTTAAACCTGCTGACTGGAGTGTGCGCTAATGTTCCACTATCTCTTGGGTAAGTTTATTAAAATATGTATCGAAATTGCTACATATTACAAAACCAATTATGTTATTTTTTTATCTATGATTCTATTTCCGACAGTAACATTTTCCGTTAGAGAGAGCTATTAGGGTGGCTGTGTTGCAGAGCATCACACAATACTTCATAGTGTTAACTAATAAAGTGGGCTTACAGACGATGTCCGCCTGACCTATAACTTTAAATCGCATTTCAAGCCGTACATCCTGCCAATGGCCGTTCATTTTTTGTAATTTTACACTTTTTATTACCTGTAATTTAATCCATTACCGAGTGACCGGACAATGCAATGAAGTTTATGGTTTCATACAAAAATTGCCGCCAATTTGCATTAAAATGGACAGAGCCATTTTCATATTTGGCTGGAAATTTTAACGGAAATTTAAAGCGAATTAAGCGTTGTTTATTAATAATACATTAAAACTACACTAGCTGTCCTGCCAAGCTTCGTATAGCTTGCCATTACCATTGTAACAGTATCGCTTTTTTCTATTTTCCTTGCCCCTTTTCCGGGTTTCATCTACATATGATCCTTCCCCATAAGAAAACCAACACAACAAAAAAACAGCAAACACGGACCCTCCGTTCTGACATGATGCGATGACCACGCGAAATGGGGATTCATTTATATATATTTGTATAAAGATAAAGAAGGTGAAATTCATCATGATTGCATACCCCATTTTTTATGATAAAAAGCACGTTATGATTATAGATTTCAACAATATGACGCAAAAATTGCAATCGTTGACGTTGTGACGGTAGAAATAGGAAAGGTCAAGATTTCGCTACACTCCTTTCTTTTGTGCCATGAGGCAATTAGTTTATTTTTTTTAAATGACTTTACGACCAATCCAGGGTTTTGTTTTCTTCTACGTCTTGCATCTATTGAATGTCTTTCGTTGATCCATCTGGTGTATGGAAATTATTAGTCACCACTCAAAGATATAAATATTTAGGAACTTTGTAAGTTTTACAGCTAGTTAGACTATCCAAAATAATTAAACATGATAGATTTGTATCCTGTTAAAACCTTGTTTATCAAATTCGGGTCTAAGCTATTCAAAGTGAGTCATAACCGTTTATGTCAGAGGCAAAGCAGTGGCATAATTATCTAAGTGAGATGAAATGAGATTTGATGATGATATAAGGGATGAGATTTGGCGGCTTCGAGAAAACACAAGATGCATTTTTTATCATGAATACTTCTTTTGCGCACTTCAAGAAAATACCACAAAACTAACTAATTTTACTCACATTTATGTATAAAAGTAGATACACAATGTTCACTAATTTAAAAAAATTGAGTCCATCATTACTTTTGATCCTGCCAAATACACAGGTAGACTTCGCATGCAACTTGCTATGTACTCGTATAAGAGTCTTATGACAGCTTGCTTTTTTATGACAGTGGAACTTGAAAGGGAAACAAGCAGACTGATTTACTGATGGTAATAAATTCACGCCACCAAGAGACACGAAATGTGATAATGGTGCTTTGACAACTTGAGGCTGGGATGTTAGGCCTCGAGCAAAAGTATGTTTACCGGCTACCGACCCTCCAAACTTCAACACGTCAACGGCAAGCATTGACGTTATGGCGGTAGGAATAGGTAAGGCGGTGGTACCAATCCGGATATCACGGTCTTAGTGACGATAAACCTATGCTTGCCTTTTACGAGCTGCCTGACTGAAAGGCAGATGGTCTATTCTGCATACGAGCCCGGATCACCACGGGAAAAACGACTGAGGATTGTAACGATACCGCTGCTTAACGTCAGCCCTGTCTATTGTAGTATTGTGTATTTGTAGGATAGGGTATATAGGGTAGGGTAGAGTAGGGTAGTTGAGAAACTTACCTATTTTTTGTATCTCTCTGCCTTAGTTTGCCAAAGCGCCATTACTAGGGTGTCTATATGTTTTGGCACCCGTGTTTAATTTATTTCTTTCCATTTTTAATAACTTTATTAGGAAATGCTGCTTTGACTTACAATCCCTTAAGCTTGAGCTTACCTGGTATTAAACCCAATTGAAACGAAAGTCATGGAGGCGACTTATCTAAATCTTAGTTTTAAAAGATTTCGTAAAGGGTATTTATTTTTTGAAATCAGAAATCTTCAAAGCCTTAGGATCAAAGATGCGTAATAAAACCAAAGTAAGTAGCTACTTTATTATAAAAAGCTTGATTCCAAGATTTCGAGCGTGAAAGAGGATTTTAATTTTGAATCTACAAAAAGAATAAGTTCGGGTAAAGGTGAACAAGAATCGAAATGAGGAAGTCGTTTCATTTTGTTTTATTCTTTATTCAATTTTTATTGTTCTTTTTTAACGGGTTTGTTACTTTTACTATTGTTTCATTCTTATAATGTTTTAACAAATCCTGAAAGTCGAGATTTTTTTATAACTGAAACTATATTAATATAAATAACACAAAAGTATTTTCCATTTTTCAAACATATTTAGAAGTTAAAAAAATCTTTTAAGAAGTTTAGTTTTTTCTTTAATCGATTAATAGACTAGTTCTATTAATTCATAATTTTGAAACAATACACTTCAGTACCTTTTTTTTTTCAGACATTGATAGCCGCATTTGCAGAGGAGGCAAAATGAAGGTCATGTACCTCAGAAAGTTATTACTAAAGGCGGATGTTCAAGCCCAGGCCAAAAACTAAAAAAAATGTAAGCAACTTGTAGGTTACCTTGAAGGAAATCTGCTATCCTTTATACTCAAATGGTGACCGGGACTACAGAGTAAGCCTTAGTAGGACTCTACCACCTGTACTGGTGGAACAAATAGGTAATCTTAATAACTAAAACGTTGAAACGAAATGAAATGAAATGAAATGAAAATTATTTATTTGCGAAATATGTGTGTTAAAAAGTTGTTAATAAGATATTTAAGAATACAACATATTCTACCACATTGTGGTGTGCAA
>NJDD01007191.1:29767-40689 GCA_002245505.1 Calephelis nemesis
ATCTTTTACACTATAATATGTCTTCTCTAATAGCAAATCAAATACCTTCTTTCGAAATCTTTTTACTGGAAGTGATTTCAGACTATCAGGAATTTGGTTATATGTATATATGGACATGCAACATACATTATTTTTATAAATATTAAGTTTTTGATTAGGCACATGTAGTTTCCTACTATTTCTGAAGTGTGGAATTCTTAATACTTCAGCATTTGTCTGAAACAAATGATGATGTTTATTTACAAATACACATACAGCTAAGATATATAAGCATGGTAAAGGTAAAATTTTGAGCGACTTAAACAGTGGTTTGCATGAATGTAACTGATTAACTCCACATATCGCCCGTATACACTTCTTTTGTACTCTAAATATTCTAATTAAGTCTACAGAATTTCCCCAAATGGGGATCCCATATTGCAAAATGGAAGAAATATATCCGTGTCCGTTACTATCAAATATCAAGGAATTTCATTAATTAACAATAATTGCATGTGTTATCAATTGATATAGGTATTGTCTTTATCAGTAATCACAAGGAAGCTATTAGTTCATCATCATCCAATTATAACAGCAGCCTCTTGAATAAGCAATTAATTTGATGAGGATCCCAATTATGTGAACGCTCCAATAGTTTGCGAATGGAAATTCTGAACCAACAATTATATCAATATACTACACTATCAGGCGTAATTAGATAATAATATTTATTATAGATACACAATTCTGAGTACCCACCAAATGAGTTTATCACCTTTGGTGGGTACTCAGAATTGTGTATCTATAGGACATAACTACCCGTGTTAACGGGTTAGAAAGGAATTAAAAATTTCGCCACGGGACTTGAATCATCAGTAGCTCAATTGGTTAGAGCATTCGTCGGCTTGAGACGAAAGGTTACAGGTTCAAATCCTGTCTGGGGCGAAATTTTTTCTTTCTTTAAAAAATTATAGAATAATATTTATACTTGCCATGTAGTTATTGGTTTTCCAAGGAGAGATACTTAAGGTTGTCTTCCCGTGTTGGTCCATCCAATAGACCATCTGCCTTTCTGCCATGCCTGTCTCGAAAAGAGCGAGCATAGGCTTGCTGTCACTAATACTGTAACATCTGACTAGGTGGTAGAGTTTTACAGCGACTTGTCCGGATCGGTACCACAGCTTTACCTTTTCTTGCCATTACTTCATGACGTCTTCCAGTTCGAAGGGTAACGTAACTGATAAACTAAATTTTGCTCGAAGTCTAATATCCTGGCCTCGGTTTGGCAGTGTACCATTACCACCTCTGTTGTCTCTAGGCGGCGTAAACTTCATACCATCAGGAAATCCCCTTACTTGTTTGCTTTCCAATATCATAAAAAGGTTACATAAGTATGACTGCCTCAAGAACATAAGTATGTTTCCTCATAAGTATGTTTGCCGTTGTTATGTACCTTGCTAGAGGGTAATCTAGCCGGTAGGCTTGTACACGTAGCGGAAGGTGTCAGCAGTAATAGCTGCGGATCAGTAACATATTTTGTTATATATTTTGTAATTCTTCGAAACTGTTGCTTTTTAACATCAGATCAGAATAGTGTCCTCCAGCGTTTCGATTATCTTATATAACACTTTATGAAGTGTTACTTTATGAAAATTCATTTTTTTATCAGGAATTGTAAAGTATTAATTTTGTTTCTTAAGTATCTTCACGCCCATATCCCCGAAGAGGTAGGCAGAGGCACAACCAGGGCACCCACGACTAGCCGAAGATACTAAGTCCCATAATGTGATAGGTGGCAAGTCTATCGTCAACCGGGCACATATCCAATCCCGACCAACATTTTTTTATTAGAAAATTGGAAAAATCCAATTTTCTTTTTGTTGGCCGACCCGGGATTCGAACCCGAGACCTCATGCAGTGAAGTCCAACACCCGGACCGCTCGACCACAGAGGCGAGGCTTTTTGAGAGGAATATTGTTTCTTGTTCCAAAAAAGTGATGATAATGAAAAGATAAGCTCGCCCTCGCCTTTTGTATAAGTTTACAAATTTACTTGTTTTTTTACTTTTTGTGTACAATAAAGAATCAAAGAAAGAAAGGTGTGAAAGTCAACACTTTTATTAAATGTAAGGAACATACTGTATCATACTTACATATTTGAGTATTCAGAGGCTAATGACATTGTTCTTACATAAATGATTTAATTTGCAAACTACGTTTTCTTCTAAACTAGGGCACAGCGGCTTAAAAAAATTGAAGGGATAAAATTATTTTACTCGTTTTCGTTATTGTATTCCCGAATCCTTCTAGTTCTACTAATATTATAAATGCAACATTTTGTAAGAATGGTTAGATGTTTGTTATTTTTTTACGATAAACTACTGAACGAATTTAGATGAAACCTTACAGGAATACAGTTTAAACATCAGAATCACATAGAAGCTACAATTTATATACTAATATAAATTGATACGTGGCCAAAGCCGCGAGTGGAAGCTAGTAACAAAACTATAGATATCAAATTTTCATTTCCATTTTGGTGTAGGTAAAATAACTAAAAAGACATCGGAAATAACAATAATAAATTGGCATAACATATATTTTGCACATAACCCTTCGTAAGTGATGTCAGGAAATTTCCAAGTCGGTGGTCAGTAAATCCCGTTGTAAAGGTTGCCACCGTAGAAACGAGCACCTATAGGGTTACTCTTGTAGAATTCTCTTTGGTAAAACATAGAGCTAAGAATATACAATTTGATACCTTTAGGGATTAAATTAGTATATGTCAAAATGTATTTATTTAAATTGGTTCAGTTTCCGAAGCAGAAGAGTTTTGTTCTTCTTATGCTACTAAAGTTTCTAATATAAGGCTACTTACTAATAACTCTTTTTTGGGGGAAAAGGAAGAAAAATAAGTAAATTTGTGGGAAAACAATAAATCCATATTAAACAATACTCTTCAAATATGTAAACGTGACTTAAATTTTAGCAAAGTTGTATTGCCAAAGCCAATACAAAAATAAGGTTTTCAACTTAAAAGAATTAATTACATTTTACTAAATTGCACAGGGTATATCATCATTTCAATTAAATTACATTTTTTTTATCTTCTTGTGGCCTGTGTTCACTAATGGCCCGGTATTTGCGTAGGTCACACAAAATCTCGGGTTCGATTCCCGTGACGAACAACTCGAGATGAGTTTCGGCAATGTCCTAATAAAACAACTCGGGGTTGGATGTTTGTCCGGTCGGCAATAATTTTTCCACCTACCACACTGTAGGACTAAAAGTACATTCACCTAATCGTTGGGCTACCTCTGCTTGCTTTTTTCCGGACACGGGCCGAAGGAAAAAAAAACTTAGAGAAAAAAATTGCTAGAAATGCCGCATCCAAAATATTGTACCTCGATTGTACTTTTTTCTTTGTCGGAGTGTGTAACATTATATCCCGATGGTCAGTCAGCCTCAGTGCATCGCCTCCCAGCTCGACTCACATGTTTCCCATGCTTGACACATACCTATGAATCACTTGAAGTTGTAAAACTTGTATGCAAAATTATTTATTTTCAATATTAAATTTTATGACAACGTAAGGATTCCCAGTTGCATATACTTTATATTTAAAGCGTTGAAAAGTGAACAAACAGATTGTAAGAATATAATATGCCTTCATACAGTATGTAGACGTATTTACCTTGCCCAATACATACGAATTTCACCTTAAAAATAAGATGAAATTTAAAGATAGGACGTGGAACAATACTTTTATTCCATCCAAAATACGCTGGCATTTCTTTTTGTTTGATTTAGTCAACTTAAATATTAATTATTTTTAAGTTAACACTATTGAAGATTTAACTAAAAACATTGCTGTTATTGGTAATAGGAATTAATCTAATGAACAAAAAAAAGAATGAAAAATCAGATCCGTTTTTTTGTTCGAAATTTCAAAAAAAACTTGTTCAAATACAACATTTCAACAACTTTATAAAATCAATCAGCCTTACTAATAAAAATTTGTTACACACCTTTACCGAGTCAATAGTTACAGAGGTTATATGGAATGTATGAGGTTACACAAAACTTACGCAGTATATCTATCTACCAATAAGTTTGTGAGGCCAATTCACCTTTTGAAACTCATACATACATAATTTGTGTCAAATTATTTATTAGTAAAAATTTTCTTACGCGTTGTTCATATATCGTGTGTATATCATTCATTGTTCATATATCATTTCATATTCATTTATCAGTTCATATATCATTGTTCATGTTCATATATCAATTTACAATTTTTATTAGTTACGCTGAATATGTGTACGTGGCAGACAGTAGACCAAAAACGAGTCTGCGCACAATTAAAAAATATTATATTAAACCTCTAAAATTAAACTTGGTTTAATTTAAATTTGTTTTATAAAAAGTAGAACAGTATCGCTAAAACAGTTTCGTAAAAATTTTGAAAATAATGTTTTTGAAGTTTTGAAAAATTACGATTTTTTAAATTAAAATTTTGTTTTAAAATGAAAATGTACATTTTTAAAGTATACATTTTTTTTACACCCCTAAGACTTAAATGTAGTGAAATTATGGAAAATATCTTTAAACTAAAAAAATAGAAATTGGTTTATCCGTAAAAAAGTTTTAAGTTACTATAAAAAACATGTAGTACTTTACGAGCGGTCTCCTTTTTCGGGCAGTCAGATGGAAATAAAGTGGTTAAAAAATAAATGCACAATTAAGGCAAACCTGAGAACGAACTAATGAATTCCCAAGAGGATAAACAGAGTCAATCTCACACAATCAAATGCATCGTTCCACTAATTATCCTTCTGTCTGTACATCTGCAATTAACCACGTCGCCCCCAACGCCACAACAAAGCGAAATTGCCAGACAGTTTACTGTATATGTATATTATTGTATGGAATTGATTGTCCTTAACTGTTTCTCAGTTGTTAATGGTGTTATGGTTATTACAAATCAATTATATTTACTTAAACTGTGTTTATTATATTTAAAATTAAGTTAATTTTTTATGGTATGGTTGTATGGTCTTGGTATGGTATAATACATATTGGTAGTTTTTTTTTTATGATATTGGAAGGCAAACAAGCAGACGGATTCCCTGATGGTAAGAAATTCACGCCGCATAGAGACACCAAAGGTGGTAATGGTACGTTGCTAACCTTAGGCCGGGATGTTAGGCCTCGAGCAAAAGTTAGTTTACCTTACCTCCAAAACGAAACACGACATGACGTTATGGCGGCAGGAATAGGTAAGACGGTGGTACCAATCCGGGCGAGTCGCTGCGAAACTCTACCACCTAGTCAGATGTCACGGTGTTAGTGATGATAAGCCTATGCTCGCCTTTTACGAGCTGCCTGGCAAGAAAGGCAGATGATCTATTCTGCAAAGTAGCCCGGACCAACACGGAGACCAACAGTGGTGTTTTTTATCTATTATTTTAAAGGAGTTTTGTTCAGAGACATGTCAACCCCATTGTACCTGATCGGATACAATGTCCCTCATATGACAATAAAGTAAAGTTTCAAAAAATAAATTCTTTATAATAATTATTGTACTATATAGTATTTTTATTTTATAAGATAGTAAACAAGCAAGCGGTTTTATTCATGGTTAGAGACAACCGTTGCCTGTAGATATTATATTCATATTATATACGTCGCTTGTGGCTGGGCTCTCAAACAACGTGGATAAATCTACCTTCTACCTTAGCCTCATATATGGGACACAAAAAAGATAGGAAATAGGAAAAACAAAAGTACTGAAGCTATGAAGCTCACTTAAGAAATCAGAAAAGTCATCGGTAGTGTAAAATAAAGTGAGGGTAATAATTTAGTCAAGCTCTGGTCAATTCACATTATTTTATTTTACAACTTTTAAGGCCCCATACTCAGTCAGCCAGAAGAGCCAATCACCGCGCTCCCCCGTTCCATGATTACTATGAACAATGGCGGTCTAAAGTAAACGTCTTAAGCGACAAATCACTATTTTTGAGACTATGAAAGTAATTTGAAAAAAAGTACAAGAACTGAAACACTTATCTTTTAGGTATAGTATTTATTTATGTTTACGTTAAACCTGGTGTCGATATTTTCATATTTGAAGTAGACATTTGCGTTTTGCTTTCAAAAAAGGGTTAACTTTTTGATTTTTTTTCTATCGAGCAAAGTGGAATGAATCGTGTTTTGTAAACACTAGTCTAGTAAAGCATATTCATGTTAATCTTGTGTATTTTTGTCAGCAAGATCCATGATTGCTTTGTTTGAAAAAAAACAGTAAACTGCTGACGTATTTTAGCGTATATGGCCCCTTAAGTTGTTTCTTCAATGAAATAATTTTATTGATGTTCTTTGCTAGTGAATGAAATAAAAAACGAGGTGCACTAATTGGAATACAAAAACCATTAGTCAGTTTGGTCACATTTAAAAGAAGTAAAAAAATCGTAAAAAAGAGAAAATAATATAAAATTTAATAAGAATTTTGCATTTGCAACTATCGCATTAAAGACTCACATGATTTAATAGTTCTTACGCACTTTATTGGTTTTGTTTGATTTTTTTAATTACTTTTTACTTTAATTACTTTGAAGTACAATTATTTGTCAACAAAATATTATTTTAATCTTTAATAGTATTAAGAACATTGGTCGTCATGATCTTAGCATTAATGTTTCCTTGTAATAATATACCCTTTTGTTTTGTTAAAGAAATTTGTTATGGGTCATCTCCTACTATTAGTTTACGTCACCTGATTAACATGTTAATTAATAAACAATCCGTTTGCCAACATTTAGACAGGTCGGTCACTTCTGAAATGTTTCTCTTTTAAATTAAACGTGAAAATGGTTCCATTTATAGCATAGTAAAGACGTAAAATATATACTCAAGTTTTAGGTAAAATTTAAGTGTTGCTATATGAAGCAAGGTGATTTCCCAGGACAAAGTTTTTGTTTTTATACGAGCGTGTAACAGGGTTTAATGAGTCGTCCCCGCGCCATTCTTCGGTCTAATTCCAGTTTTATCTCCCTTGTTACG
The DNA here is from genome assembly GCA_002245505.1 of Calephelis nemesis. NCBI lineage: Eukaryota > Metazoa > Arthropoda > Insecta > Lepidoptera > Riodinidae > Calephelis > Calephelis nemesis. The sequence continues at coordinate 36,808 of NJDD01007191.1, forward strand.
TCCCCTGATCTTAACGACATACTAAAATATCTCATCTGATTTTATAACTCGTGTTTTTCTTATTAAAAGTGTAAAATAAATTTTGTTTTTAGTACTTCAGGCATATTTTAAAGAAAGTACTATTTAATGGGATTAAAGGCCAACAAAGACAGATTTCTGGTTGGTTAGAAAAATGTGTCACTTGTAGACTTAAAATAGTTAATCTCTTGTATTAGTTAGTATATCGGATACTAGCAGTTTCACGCAGCTTCGCCTGCGCAACTTGGCTTCTAATGCATCGATTTTGATAAAACAAAACCTATGTCACTCAGAGATAATGTAGTATTCTAAAGGTGAAAGAATTTTTGATATCGGTTCAGTAGTTTTGGAGCCTATTCATTTCAAACAAATAAAAAATAAAACATTTCCTCTTTATAATATTAGTGACAATAATATATAGAGTTTCAATCACACAATGAATTAACAAATTTACTGAAAACTACTGTAATGTTTTTGACTATGGTCATTTTTATTAACACATTTTTTTATTTATTACTTACTTACTTTGATTGATTGACATTTTGTTATATAATTTTAATTTTTGTTTGTTTTTGCTTAATATGTTATATCTTGTTATAATTTGGTTCACGTTGCTTCTTATTTTTAGAGTTGTTTTATTATTTTCTAATGTTATGACATTTATGTCTCAATGTGACTTTATTTCAATGGATTTATAATTACATATTTTGACATTGCTTTACAATAATTGTTTTGAAAATTTGACAAAAATAGTTATAACTATTTAAGTGTTTAATAGATGCATCATATACTAGGTGGTAGAGTTTCGCAGCGACTCGCCCGGATTGGTACCACCGCCTTATTTATTCCTGCCGCCATAACGTCATGACGTGTTCCGGTTCGGAGGGTAAGGCAGCCGGTAAACTTACTTTTGCTCGAGGCCTAACACCCTGTCCTCAGGTTGGCAGCGCACCATACCATCTTTGGTGTCTCTAGGCGGCGTGAATTTCTTACCATCAGGAAATCCGTCTGCTTATTTGCCTTCCTATTACATAAAAAAATGCATCAATTTGTAGATTCTCAATATCTAATTCATGTGACCAATACTATAACTGTGTGTTTTAAATATTATTTTTCCGTTTGAGTTTGACGATGACAAGAGTCCTATAGTAACTAAGTCGACAAAAAAAAATATCCCAGTGTTTGTAACATTGGATCGCTTTTAAATCCGTGAATTTATATTATCCCAAGAAGCAACTCGTAGAAAATATTGAAAATGTATTCGACTGCAATAGAACAATTTAACCAAATATTGTTTTTAATTATTTTCTTTAATTTGAGACGTAATTTATATCAAATTAATAATCATATTCATTAATTTGATTTATCTTGGAACATTGTAGGTATGGTTATGAATAATATAAGAGGTAGTTTTGTTATAAGTTGTATTTTTGTGTGACAGGTCAACTTCAATATGTTTGCCTGTGGTGCAAGTATACCCTACCCTGCGGACCGGGCCAAGAGTCATTATGGCAGCAGGAATAGGCAAGGCGTTGGATCTGGACTCGGCAAGTTGCTACACATCACAGAGTCTTGTTAATGATGGTCTATACTTTAACCAGTGCTCGGCTCTTACGAGCTGCCTGGCAGAGAGGTAGATGGTCTTTTCCACTCAGCGGACTCGGACCAACATGGGGGAATATCCCTGTCCCTGTAATTATTTACCAATGTCAACATCATGTATTATCTATGTACACAAGAATATCCCTGTCCCTGAAGTCTGTTCTGTCTGTCTGTTGTGTCTGTTGAAAAAACTGTTATTCTGAAATCATTTCAATTCAGTTAAAGTTAATACTTAGAATACATTTAATCCGAAGGCGATGTCAGTAGTCTCCGAAACCGGCGTGTTAGTATGAAAAGATGTGATTGTAATGAATGTGGAAGAAGCTAGACAGTTCTGCCAAGATCGTGAGATTTGGTATAATACGCTGTATGTAATAATTCAGTTGTCACAAACGACGGAGAATCGCTGTACATACATGAATCCTCATGTATAACTGGGCGCCTTTGCAGAATAGATCATCTGCTTTCCTGCCAGGTAGCTCGTAAAAAGCGAGCATAGATTTACCGTCACTAACACCGTTACATCTGACTAGGTGCTGGAGTTTCGCAGCGACTCTTCGGATTGGTACCACCGCCTTACCTATTCCTTACATCATAACGGGAGGATAAATTAGCCAGTAAACTTACTTTTGCTTGACGCTTGATATTCTGGCCTCAGGTTAGCAACGCCCCATTACCACTTTTGGTGTCTTTAAGCAGCAAGAGGTTTTTACCATTAGGAAATCCGTCTGCTTGTTTGCCTTCACCTCTTCTGTCTTAACTCGGATACATAGTGTCAGTATGTTTATTATACTTATAACTTGTAAATGATCATGGTTTTAGCCACGTTTAGACTATCTTGTTATTATGAATCCCATTCTATTTTCGTCTATTCATTTAGCAATAAAATCTTTGTACAATAAAATCAATTAATTTAATAAATTCAAGCTGTACTAATTGACATTTCGTTACGAGCTGGATTGACACTTCCATGTTAGTGATTCGATTTAAGAGGCTATTATTCGAGTCAGTCGAATTTCAGTTTAATTAATGAATGAAAAGGGTCAGCGTGGTTATTCATTTCCTATAGATTGGATTCCAATGTAATCAATTGAAGCTTTTCCGGCGGTTTGTTTGTTCCGCGTATAGAATGTTGTGTATAATTGGTGTAAATTTTATCACCCTCTTGCCAATTTCACACTCTTTTTAACTGAGTTCAAAAAGGAGAACCACAATTTGAGTGTTTTTGTGCTCTGAAATTTTAATAAGCGAACCAATTTTAATGACTTTGAAGTTGTTTTTTATCATTTATTCTGATTTAATTGAAATCTTGCAAATGTTTTTTTAATGCATTTTTAATTGCCATTTCAAAAGTTATTTACATCGATTCGTCTTTCAGTCGCTCAACGTGCACGTGAACAGAATCTCGCTAGGTTTTATTGCACTTCTTAGAAACATTATTGTGCAAATAAATACAACCATTGAAGTGGACAGTTGAAAAAACTGTTATTCTGAAATTATTTTTAATTTAATTAAATTTAATACTTAAAATATATTTAATCGGAGGGCGATGTTAATAGTCTCCGAAACCGACGTGTTAGTATGAAAAGGTATATCTGTAATTAATGTGGAAGAAGCAAGACAGTTCTGCCAGGATCGTGATATTTGGTACTCAATACTTTGTGCCTACTGCGTAAGTTACTGGGCGTGAAGTTATTAATGAATGTAAAGAAATCGTGTTCCAAAAGTGTCTAGTAAATAGTAAGTAAGAATAGTGACTCGTTTCCTAAATAACAATTACATTAAACTCTCTTAGTTTGATGACATCTAGAAGATTCGTCTGTATTCTTATCTGAAGTAAATCTAATCCTTATTCCACTATATACCTTCCTCACTATCTAGAATATATAGAATGGGTGACCATTCTTACCGATATAGCGTTAGTTCTCGCCATTGCTATGTTCTAGTTTGAAACGTATTTTGTAAACGTAAAGAAGCATAGTTATTAAACTTACGTTATAGACTTTTGTGTGATAAAACAAGTTTAAATCGGTAAAACTGTTTACCTACCTAAACTTTAAAAATGTGATTTATATTTATATACTGACAAACACAAAAAATGTTGATTGCCAGGAAAAAAATTAAAAAATAAATGTTACAGGAAAATATCCAAAATACCACAACATATTTCCGTCTACCCATGGTGTAACGACGCCTCTTTCATTGTAATCAGAGGTGTATATTGTTGGCATAACAGAGCATAACTCTGTATGTTTGCCTTAC
>NJDD01007191.1:40695-78724 GCA_002245505.1 Calephelis nemesis
ATGTTCCCGCCTATCGCATACACAGCGGTTATCGTAAAAAATAACAGCTTACCTGTGCATACTGTAAAGGCTGTTTTGTTCCAAAGGTGCTTCAGACAATCAGCAACGTCTCTCCGTTTTCACTAAGTGTATATCTTAATGTTTCCCGAGTGTGGAAAATAGATATCGCCTGTATCTATATATTAATACGTGATGCCAAATCTTTGAACCCCTTTTTATGAAAATTGCGGGAAAGGAGGAGTATGAAATTTGGCACACTCATAGTTTATGTATAGGAGAAGTGCAGAACGCAAACATTTTTCAATAATATTGCTTATAAAGTACATTAAATAAAACTTTACCCACACTACCATGCAGTTGACACACACAAAAAAATATATTGATGATAACGATAAAAGATCACAGATGGCGCACTAAAAAGTACTAAAAAGTTTGGAAACAAAGTAGTTGGTCTTGAGAACTGAAGATAGCGTTCTTATCGACAAGATATTAAAATTTATTGTGGTCGAATTGCGACCAATGTGGTCACCCACTAGTAGATAGTAAAAATGCGTTACTAACCTAATACAATTCAAGCCAATTGAAAAAGTTTACTCGCTACTCTTAACTCTAAACTAAAACATGACAAGTGCAAAACACTAACGTCATGTGTCACGTTTCGATTTTAGATAGTACTCACCATAAAACAGAATCAAGTACTAACGTACTGCTGCTGTTGCTGCTGCTGGTAAAAGTTTTATATTTCAAGTAATGCTGTATACTCACAATAAATGACAAATTGATGAATCTTGGCTTATAAAAACATATAATTACACTTCCCGATGGTAAGAAATGTACGTCACCGAACAGACATTTGACCGCATTGGTTGAATAATCACTTATTTTACTAGCATACGTAGCGTTTATTTATAAGCATAATTTACAACACTAATTACAACTATTGTGCAAAAATATACAATATTAACAATTAGCAAATGCATTTTATTTGCTCAAAATTACACAAAGCAGCAGCCATATTTTTGCGTTCATGTGAATAAGCCTTTACTGGTATATAAGACTTAAATGCGAGCAAAATAGCGTGAAGAAAACTTAGTGCTAATAGGTTTAGGTTAACCATGTGTTAAAGACTTGTACGTAGCAATTCAGCAAATTTTATAGAATATCTGCTTTGTGAAGTAATTCGAGTGATGGTTTAAGTTGAACAGTACCGAATAAATTAAATTTTTAATGACCTGTTAATAGCTGTTAGGATGAATAGCTGTATCAGTCGTTAAATGAAATTCGACACAAATTCCGCTAGCTTTAATTTTTCAATTTAATTTAAACTTAAATGATTTGTAATTGTTATGAGATTTAATTTTATAATCATTTATATTATTATGAATAAGTTTTTAGATTTCGGTGGATATTAAGGAAAAACGCAAATTAATACAATAATTTATTTATGTTTCCTGTTTACCGGTTTTATCCTGTCATTTTTTTTCTGTTTAATATTTGTAAACACAAAAATATTGAAGCGTTATTTATGTTTCGATATTTGGTCATAACGGAAAATCTGTAGTTCTATTTATTTTGGTAAAGCACTTTGTTATAGGCGGCAAGGAGTTATACAAAAAAGTGAAAAAAAATTATTTTCCTTAAATAGGTAGTAAAACTGTAGAAGAATGAATTTAAGACATAGAAGATATTTAGAAAAAAACAAGGTGGAAGCAAATAAAAAAAGGTTATCAGAATACATTTTCTGCATTTTCAGATTTTTGTCTGTTTGTCTGTATGTATAATAACAAAACTTTAAAAAAAAACTAAATATTTTGTATATAATAATAATTTTATAATACACTAAAATTATTGCATAAATCCTATTATCAGCTGCATGAAGGTGTCGACCTTGTTCGAATCTTAGTCCATAAGTAAATTCGTTCATTTTGGGTAATTCCCGATGACACTTTTTGAAGCCATTCAAGTCAAAATAATAAAAGAAAGTGGTGTTAGTTACACTATTTATATAACTCAAGAAGGGCTATACTGATTAGGCTGAAAATTGGTAGGAAGGTAACTTAAAACCGGGAGAAGGACATGGGATACTTTTTATCCTGTTCAATTGTGAGGAAACTGGGGAAAACAACATTTTAATTTTTTCCATACAAACTGAACGGGCGGAACGAAGTTCGCGGGAACAGCTAGTTCAAGATAAATTCAAGTGAAGCCTACATATTTATTTTAGAATTAAGTAATAACGTTCTTTTAATGACACCATTAAGTAGGTATATGAGCATAAATCATGTCCAGCGGCTTCTTGTAGCCGGAAATCATTATAATTTCTACACCTAGTTATAGAGCTAATGAACTCATTTACTGCAAACGGCAAGAGCATAATCTCTTATATCTAAGTTAACTCGTTACACAGAAAAGGGACGTACAGACACCGGAACAGAGCAAACGGCCTTATGTTTTACGCTTTCCGACAATTTTTGGGAACAGAGTATAAACTTATAGCGATTTACAAAAAATAAAACACATAAATGTAATCGTGCCTTATTATTTTAAGGAAAATCACCATTTTTCAATTTGCGAAACCTAAATCAAAAATTTCCTAGTAGTTTTTTCATGCATAAAATACATAGAAACAGACAAGAATTTGAATTGGTTTCCGGGTTGTCCCGTCACCAGTTTCTGTCCTTTTCCTAAAACGTCTTTAATATATAGACTTCTACGCTTCATTAATTGATTTTTTGGCACTCTTCAATTCTTTAGTCCGAAATAACTTAGGTATACATTACAATGAATTAAAAATGTTATTAAGATTACTAAATAAGGTTTATTATTTATTCAGTTTTAGACGATAGTATCACGTTAAAAAAAGGCGCCCTTAAAAATATTTTAAACTTTTCTAGGCAATGCGTAGTATACAAACAGCGCTCAATATAATAAAATTGCAGAAGAGTGGATTCCCCACATACAAGCTTACCCGACTAAAAGTAGGAAACAGATAACATTTTGGCGGTATTGTCTGTGTGTTTGTTTTCTGGTCTAAATTATACAGAACTAGAAGAATATTTGCTAGCTAAATTTCGTCACGATAAATTCAGTTCGCAAATATTCTTTTGCGAGGAAATTTATTTTTTGCATATTTTTTTTCCTTTTCAAACTATCCTGTAAATTTCATTTATAAGTTTTTTAAGTCATAAATTGTAGGTATAACAGCGCAGCTAACTTAAATGAGTTATAAAATATCCTATTAATATTATAAATGCGAAAGTTTGTATGTACGGATGTATAGATGTTTGTTACTCTTTCACGCAAAAACTACAAAGCCGATTACGATGAAATTTGGTATGTAGGTAGCTGAAGACCCAAAATAACATAAAGGCTACTTTTTATCCCGGAGTTCCCGCGGGATTGGGACTTACGCGGGTGAAACCGCGGGGCGCAGCTAGTTATTCATAAATTCCGGGTATCTTGCCAGTTGGTACCTACTCGGAATTTGCAAAAACGTTTGTAATAGCTATTTTTTAGCAGTCTTTGAACTTTATTGTACACTTCAACCATTCTTTATATGTAAAAGTTAGTTGTTATTTAAAAAACTTTGGAAAATTGATTTGCCTTTGATTTAGAATAAAACTAGAAAAATAGGAAAACAACATTTTATTTTTGCCCTACATAATGTTACTACTTATTAGCTGTCAATATTTGCCAGTACAGAACGGAGGGTATGTTACATAAATTAAAATTTCAAATTCGCTATTATCTTATAAATTAACACTTCTGTAATATTATGGCAACACCAGAGTAGAAACTCAACAAAGGCTGTTGAGGGATACACGAAGCGTTAGAATGTGCTTTGCAGGCTTCCCGTCTGCTTGCGATGGGCTCGTCCAAAGTGTGTGTCACAGATTTCACCAAGAAAATAAGATAAATTTACGTCCTCACTCACCAATACTGTACTAAAATATTGGTTTTCCTTGTTTTGTATATTGATTACAAATAAAATTAAAATATTAACTGATTTTAAAGTAATTAACTTAAGTCCAAGGTTTTGGTCGCGTGGTAATTTGTGCCCACTGTTTTACTTTAAGTAATGACGTAAACTACTAGTTCATCTCTTTTGATAAAACACACACAATCCGATTTGACAAGTGTCATTGTTTGATATGCCGAAAAGTGACTTAATTTGATCCAGGAGTTTTCTTATGTGTGTTATCAAACAGACAAAATCTTAATAAACAGTACAGCAACCTATCGCAGTCATTTGTTTTGAAATATCATGGCAAAATCGTATCATATCTCCGAACGAACTACACAGTCGACCTAACCTCAAAGTAAACATATCGTCAGTGTAAAACAAAGTAGTTGCATATTAATATTATAACTACCCAGTGGTGGTGTTGGGCAGTACCGAAAAGCCATGTTTCGCAAGGTTTATTACTAATATTAAATTTCATATTGTCATGAGTGTTTGTAATAATTAAATAACGAAATAATTTACGAAACCCTATTAATTCTCAAAAACTACATTCGATTATTTATCTGCTCATTAGTCTACGATTTTTTAAAGGACATCAGTGTATTGCTTTTCATTTTTTAAGTTATTGTTAAATCTACGAGTAGGCACACTGTGATAATTTAGGTATTTGTAGGAAAAAATTGCGACAACCCGATATTACTGGTACCGGTACATCGTTTTCCTTTATCATGTTAGGTTGGACGGTAAGTTGTAATTAGTCAATTTACTCACCAAAAGTCAAAGTCACTAATAAAACCTTATGGTATCTGTGTAGTGCACCAGGAAATGAGTCTTCTTTTTGCCTATGTTAGAAAAATGTAAAATGAACAGAATGAGATTCTGATTTCCTAGGAAATAGAGTTATTTGTACCTTATCGTACTCCAACCACTTCCTTATCCATATATTCATATTTCTTCACTCATTACTTTCCTCACGTACAGATAATACTACTATGAAACATACAAATTATCGCTTTTGCCGACGTCAGATATATTTCAACCAAACGCCTTATACTAGTAAGCGGATAAAGTTAAGTTGAATTTTATTTGAAGGTAATAAAGTTGCTTTTCCTTCGATGTTGGTTGGAAAATGAAGCGGTTTCGCTTTTGCCATGGGTCAGTGGTCGGCGGATAACTGGCTAAGACATGATCATGACTTGTGGGTACTCCACACCTCGTTACGTGTAAACATTCGCTCACGACGCGATATTTATCCCGCAAACTTCAAAATAAGCCAGTTATTTTGAAATGTGTAATGAGAACTACGTGATAGGGTAACCATCATATATACCATACTTACACCGACATATATTACCTATAAATTTGCACAACACAATATGGTAGGTGTTGGTATGTCAAATTTTTTTTTTATAATATTGGAAGGCAAACAAGCAGACGGATTTCCTGATGGTAAGAAATTCACGTCGCCTAGAGACACCAAGGGTGGTAATGGTGCGTTGCCAACCTGAGGCCGGGAAGTAAGGCCTCGAGCAAAAGTCAGTTTACTGGCTACCTTACCATCCAACCGGAACACGTCAACAGCATGCACTGCATGCATGAATAGGTAAGTGGTACCAATCCGGGCGAGTCGCTGCGAAACTCTACCACCTAGTAAGATGTCACGGTGTTAGTGACGGTGAGTCTATGCTCGCCTTTTACGAGCTGCCTGGCAGGAAGGCAGATGGTCTATTCTTCAAAGGAGCCCGGACCAACACGGTGCAAAATATCTTTTTCCACACATATACCGCAAATAAATTACCCTCATTAATCACTTCAATATATATCATTACACAAACTTAAATTTTAAAACTGGCCAAAATGAGTAAAAAGCTCACCCAAAAGTAAAGTAAGAGTAGAGTAAGAGAGTACTATCGCCAAGAGAGTAAGAGTCGACTATCGCCTTAAGATGTCGCAAATGTTACTGGTGAGCCATTTATTAAGTCGGGCCTTGCGATACTTCTTCAAAACTGCCAGCTAACCTTTTTTTCAGCACGGAATACAAAAATAAGTTTCTTTGTTTTTCTTTTACGTTGAATGTTTTTTAATTTATTATATTAAATCTAAGTTTCGTTATTAGAATTTCTAATATATATTTTTTCTAATATAAATATCATAGCAAATAATATTTTTGGTTGCCGAGGAGTTTGTTTCGCCGTTTCTTCTCCTGACTGGCTCGGTTTGGAAATGGTCGCAGTTCAAGGTAGATAGGATGAATAAACCTAATCACATTTTATCATTCATTGACCGCCTCGTTGGTCAAGTGGCTAGCGTACACGCCTAATTACACAGTTCAGCCGCGAGGCGCAGGTTCGATTCCCGACAGGCCCAGGCATTTATGTGACATTTAGATGTCTGCATTTCCGGGTCTGGGTATTTATTAAATTTATTCACATATCTATTTATGTATTTCTTTGACTAACACCCATAACACAAGCATAATATAATTTGCTTACTTTGGGCTTAGATTCAATTGAAACTTGTCCAAAATATTGAAAAAAAAATGTGTAAATAAATATTTTTGTAACAACTTCTAACACAGATGTTCGGAAAATAAATGAATTTCATTTTCATTTCCAGAAAATTATATTTTTTATGTGTGGATAGGATGGAGAGTTAATTGAGTGAGGCTACTTTTTACCCCGATATCTTAATGGGTTTCTGCGATACATAACTTTAATACACGAGCAAAGTCGTGAGCGACATTTATTAAACAAAATGAAGTCTATAGTTTAAGTGAAAATAACTTAAAAAAACTGTAATTACATATATTAATATATTACATTAAATCATTCTTATCCATTTAAGCATAAAATAATTAATTTTTCTTACATATTTTTCTTGATTACTCTCTTTTATCTTCAAAACTTGTTACTTAATGTTATTAGAAGTAGGTACTTAAGATGGACTTAACAAGTAAAAATACAATTTAACGAAAAACATTTAACGCGAAAATATCCTCAGAAAGGTTGAATATAAAATTTTTAATAAGTTGCTTGTGTAAAGTGACATTAGAGCTCATTAAGGCGATATTTTAAGAGTTTCATTTTGACACTGAAAGGGTTAAAATGGGGTGTCAAAAGAATTTTAAGATAAGAAACATTTTCTTTTTAAATAATGTACATTGTCTATACTTAAGAACTTTATAGTTTTTCTCAGCTATTTTTTTGTTTTCGTAACGTGATTAATAAAAAAAATTGATATGAATACAACAAATTCCAATTTAACAAAAAATTTTTCAGTTTCATGCTTTACAACTTACTGTAAGTTGTAAAGCGTGAAACTGAAAAGTTGGTCCAACTAACGAGGTAGTAGCCGCGGTTTATGATTGGTTACACACCTTTATCCAATATTAACGACCTATCTAAGATAAGAGATCTTGCTTTTTTAGATTAGTTGCTAGGTAAAAGCTGTTATTTTTTTAATAATTAACAAACATATCTTAGCATCAAAACTGTGGAATCTTTATCTCTAGGTAGGTTATGAATACTGGCCGTTAGGCTACGAAAGTTTCAGATCATAAGTTATCTTATCTTTACATTATTGGTTTGACACAAAAAACTTGTAAGTTATTTTTTTATAATACTACATAAGCTAATTCAGTCGTGGAAAACGATTTTATTTGTCGGATTTTAATTAAATTTGTATAAATAACAACATACGGAAAATCTATGGTTCAACGCTCGCTGAGTGCATTTGTAACAGTGAGATTCAAGAAAGAGTGGGATTGAAAGAAAGTGTTGGTATTAAAATGAGAAAGGGCATACCCGCTAGTTCCGTCATGTGGAAAGAATGGCGGATGGAAGATTGACAAAGCAGACATACAATGCGAATGTGGATGGATGTAGGTACCCGGGGAGACCAATGTTGAAATTCCACGATCAGATCTCTCGGATATTATCCGAGGGTGGTGTCAAGAGTCTCCGAAACCGGCGTGTTTGTATGAAAATGGCAATTAATGTTAAGGAAGCAAGACAGGTTTGTCAGGATCGTGAGGTCTGGCATTTGATACTCTCTGCTTATCTTTTGTATATAATACGTAAAACATAAATTAAAGTAAAAAAAGACTATCAATATCAGCAGTTTGTTATTATGTAGGTAAGTAATCGCGATTCAAATACATAAAAGAAATAAAAGAAGAACCTCCTCCTTTGTAGAGTCGGTTACAAAAGTTTCCTAGTTGTGCCTCTACTCACCGAGTCGGGGATATAGGCGTGAAGATACACAATCATCTGGTGTATTGTAAACCTGGCAAAAAGACTTGTTTTAGCGTGTACATTAAATGTAGGTTACTTTGAAGATAACTCATGTTTATAGTTTGTATTTCTGGGCGAACTAAATATTAATGTCTCACATAATTTATAGAGATCACTAAATCTAAAACTGGCATTACAAGATTTGACGTCAGTTAGTCTTGGGATCATGTTACAATATAAATATCCCTTAACAAATCACACAAATTGTCTCTAACACCCAAAGTAAGACATTATGTACTTGTCTGTCTCTATGTCGTCTACTCGTCTAAATGTTCATCACATAAATTTCTGACTCCTTTAAAAATCAAACCCGAACCTCGCACTAAGTCGGTGAAGTTAGATATGTACGCTAGCCTTTCGACCATACAATACACATTAACAACATCAAACAAACTTTATATAGGCCGGTATTGGAAAAACTTAAAAAAACGATCTCTACGCCCATATCCCCGAAGAGGTAGGCAGAGGCACAACCAGGGCATTCACGACTAGCCGAAGACACTAAGCGTACAATGTGATAGGTGGCAAGCCTATCGCCATCGGGGCACATATCCAATCCCGAGCAACATTGAATTTCTAGGTGGTAGAGTTTAGCAGCGACTCGCCCGGATTGGTACCACCGCCTTACCTATTCCTGCCGCCATAACGTCATGACGTGTTCCGGTTTGGAGGGTAAGGTAGCCGGTAACTTACTTTTGCTCGAGGCCTAACATCCCGGCCCCAGGTTGGCAACGCACCATTACTACCTTTGGTGTCTCTAGGCGGCGTGAATTTCTTACCATCAGGAAATCCGTCTGCTTGTTTGCCTTCCAATATCATAAAAAAAAACATTTTTTATATACATAATAGAAAATTGGAAAACCCAAATTTTCTTTTTGTTGCTTTTCCGGAAAATAATTACAATTCTAATAATTTTTCAATTATTTATAGAATTAATGCAGTCATTCAAGCAAAGTAGAACCTGTACCTTTGCAACCACATTGCCTTTTTTTTCTACCATAAAGTCGATGGTCGCAATTATCGTTTTGGCTTTGAGTTTTAATTCAGAAATGAGCATTGAAATGACAGCAAACTTGTTTGGTTTACCAATTGCCTTGTTAAGAACGGTGTGGTAGCTCACAAATGTACTTATAAAAAAAGGTTATATTCATCTCTAAAAAAACAAGCAGTATTAAGGTCCCGTATTTAGTCAGCTAGAAGAGCCAATCGTCGCATTCCCCCGTTCCATAATTACTATGAAGTATTGCGCTATAAAGTAAATGTCTTAAGCGACAAATCACTATTGTTGACACTATAAAAGTAATTTGAAAGAAAGTAGAAAAACGGAAACATTTATCTTTTAGGTACAGTACTTATCTATGTTTATGTTAAATCAGGCGTCGATATTTTCATAACTGAAATAGACAGTTGGGTTTTGCTTTCAAAAAAGGGTCAACTTTTTGATTTTTTTTTATCAAGCCAAGTGAAATTAATCGTGTTTCGGAAACACTAGTCTTATAAAGCATATTAATGTTAATCTTGTGTATTTTTGTCACCAAGATCCATGATTGCTTTGTATGAAAAAAACATTAGACTGCTGACGTATTTTAGCATACATGGACCCTTAATGTGTCACGGTCGTACTTAGAGAAGTCAAATTATTGTCTTTTGATCAGTCGTTAAGTCGACATTTTCAATACAAATTGTGACTTAATGATAGATTAAATATTAATTAATGCCTCTGGATGTCAGTATATCTCCATACTTTACATGCTAGATGCTAATAATCTATCAATCAGAAACCTGCTTGAAGATACCGCTGTTCTTATACCTGCATGTATTTGATTAATTATTTTCAGCACGTACGCAAATCGTAGTGTCTGTATTCACGTCAGTAACTGACTCAATGTTAATCTGACTTTGTAGACAGGGATCTGCAGTCATCCAGACTGTAGTCATTTTATAAAATTTGAAAGATTGTTAAGCGCTTATGTTCAACATACGTAAAGATGTAACTATACTATCAAGTTTTGTTTTACTTTTAGCAGATAACAGACTTTAAATATTTGTTAAAAAAAATCAACTAACTTTTTTCAAATGACAAATGGCAGTTTGATAGGTAATCTTGTAACAGCGTAAGAAATCGCAACATTCGTTGTCAAACTCATCATCTCAACAAATCATCTTGAAAAACTCTTGCCAGATACATTGTTATTTCAGAATCTGATATTTTTGACAGTTCCGAACCCAAAAATCTATATTATTACATGTTTCCTTTAGAATACCTTTCAAAGCTACGCTAAGCTAGTTTGTTTATGTAATTAACGAAAACCTATCCATTAACAAATTGGACGTAACTAATCTAAACCCAAAATAGGTAATGTATTGTTAATCAACATTGACAGATACATAAAAATATAATATTATATGATACATAAAATATATAATATTATAAATACTTACTCCTATTACAATCGAGGTCTGGTTATTAAACGAAATCATTGGATACCGGGCTATTATGCTCTAAACTATGTTTTACATTGACGTTTGACTGACATGTTCATAAAACATGCACCACGCCGCTTTTAACCTCGTTGAAATTCCAGCGAATGTGTGTTACAATAAAATACGTTAATAAACGTAAAACGGTTTTGCTTTGTCATACTATTGTAATACAATAAAAATCCCCTTAGATAAGTTGTTATTTCTTATTAAAAATGTAGCGTAATTTCTAAAATCTATTTTTATATTAATAAAAGTGGAGAAAACTATTGAAAATGTTTAAGAAAACAGGTGAAGGGACTAGTAATGCGTAACAAAACACATTTAAGCATTTTTTAAATATTTGCCTGGCCATCTACACCCCACTTTAGTTAACACTTCATCTACAACCGATCATAATGAGGCTAAAAAATAAAATATACATTGGACTACAATTCATAAACTGATTGTAATTTGATTTATTATCTTGTTGCTTTACAGTGTGTTCTTTACATATTGTTCACTTATTTTTTTTTAAAGTTTAAAAATTACACATATACTTTAAATAAAATTACATATATACTTAATTGTACTGGTCATCTTTAACTAGTGTCCAGACTTTGTAGTAAATTCTAGCTGTACTAATATTAAAAATGCGAAATTGAAAACCTTAACTAGAAACAGTCGCGCTCGAGAATTCTGGAGTACAGTTTGTGCTAACTAAATAATTATAAAGATTAGTCTAAAAACATCATTATGTCTATTATTTCTTATTGTGGAAGCACGGTTGTTTATGATATAATAAGAGGCTGTAATTCACGGAAATGGACATGCTGTGATGTACTGTGCGGAAATGGACATAATTTCAAATAATTTACCGAAAACAGAGAAAACAGCAAAGGGTCTATAATAAGAAATATCGGATGAATTGCTCTGTTTAGGTTTAGGTGTAACACGTGAGATCTTCCATACGTTTGGGTAAATATTTGTAGCTAATGATAAATTAAACAGAAATGTTAAGAGCTTAATAAAAACAGACACACAGTCTTTAATAATGTGGGGCAGTATACCGTCTGATCCGTCCGATTTCAATTTTTTGCTGCTAATATCAGATCTTTTTCACTGACACTCTCTATTGACACAGACCTATTTGAATTACATAAATAGTGCGAAGATTTTTCGGCATCTTCAACACTCAAGATTGGAGGCTCCTCCAAAACTAAACTGTTTAGCAAAAGCGTTAACAGCACCTTGATTAGACACTGTCTCACCCATACACTTATATACCTCATCTTGATACCTATTGTTGCGAATCCTATTAATATTATAAATGCGAAAGTTTGTATGTATGGATGTATGGATGTTTGTTACTCTTTCACGCAAAAACTACAAAGCCGATTACGATGAAATTTGGTATGTAGGTAGCTGAAGACCCAGAATAACATATAGGCTACTTTTTATCCCGGAGTTCCCGCGGGATTGGGACTTACGCGGGTGAAACTGCGGGGCGCAGCTAGTATTTCTATATTGCGAGTTACCAGTACGCATGTTTCTTTCTATTAAAACTTGTCGGTCAGTTAGCCAGCTCCCTTCCATTCTATCTCAAAAACTATAGCGAGCATTGGCATTATGCCTCCAGAATAAGACTGTGGTATTAAGATGGGTCTTAGCAGAAATATACTTAAGATTCAAAAAGGCTATTAAATTCAGCACCCATAACTATAAAAAGTATTCGTTTTAAAATACGTACTGTTTTAGAGTTTACAATCGAACAAAATCTGGCAAAGCTTGCAAAAGATATCTGAACTCTAACTACCTACGAAGTGGATGATAAACGGTCCCTTATGTTTCGCTGGAGAGGTGTAATTTTACTGTTCTATAAATGAAGATAAGATTGCAGTTGTGAACACCATTTACCCGTCGACAGCCATACTTGTTTCTTTTTACACCGCTCCGTATTATGCATACATTCAAACGCTAAATTGCATTCGACTTGTAGGGCTGCATTTTATTATATTAAAGTAGGATGTAAGTAAAGTTTCGTGTTAGGAATAATATTTGCTTGTGATTGGATTTATATTGCACTTTAGGGTTTTAAGTTTCTATTGCATTTTGAACTGACATTGAAGAAAAGGAAGAGGCTGTATGTTCGAATCCTATGTTTTTATATGGTAATCAATTTTTCCGTCATTTCCAAACCGATTTTAAAATTAAGCATCTACACGCCCATATCCCCGAAGGCGTAGGCAGAGACACAACCAGGGCACCCACGACTAGCCGAAGACACTAAGTCCCACAATGTGATACGTGGCAAGCCTATCGCCAACCGGGCACATTTCCAATTCCGAGCTACATTTATGTAGGTATTAGAAAATTGAAAAACCCAATTTACTTTTTGTTGCCCGACCCGGGATTCGAACTCAGGACCTTATGCAGTCAAGTCCAACAACTGAATCGCTAGACCACAGAGGTGATAAAATTTAAATAGAGATTTTAAAATTAATTTTAAAAGAGCATGCTTTCAACGAGGTCAATATTTGAACAAATCTGAAACAGACTATGAAATCCAAGGGTATTTGGAAAAAAAGCAACTTTTGAAAATGTTTTTAATTATCTGATCTTCCACTAGAAAAACAATTGACTACCGAAAATATAGTGCTAGAGTTTTTCAACGATTCACCTATGACACTGCCATACATATTTCTGTCACTTTAAATCATTGCTTATAATTATCATATGATTGCTTAGAAGCACTAAATATTTTTTTTTCACTAGAGACTATTTTGCAGCGCACCACTAACATCTTGAATGTCTATTGGCAACTTTCCGCAATATTGAATAAGAAAATAGTATCGATTCACTTCAGAATTCCATACTACATACAACCATAAACTTCTGAATGAGCTCCTTTATTTACATACATGGTTATTTCTCGAAATATTTATGCAAGTTGAAAGTTCAGATAATTTTGATTTCTGTACGGCGGCCATATTGTTTTAGAAATTTTGGATTTTGTCAATAATTTTGGACACTGATTAGCAAAACATGGTGGTGTTTTAAGCCCAATACATCTTATTGTTTTTTCAAGATATTGTAAGGCTAACAAGCAGACGGATTTCTTGATGGTAAGAAATTCATGTAGCATTGAGACAATAAAGTGGTAATGGTGCGTTGCCAACATGAGGCCGGGATGTTAGGCCTTGTGCAATAGTCAATGTACCGGCTACCTTATCATCCGAACCGGAACATGTCTACGGCAAGTGCTGACGTTAGAGCGGCAGGAATAGATAAGGCGGTGGTACCAATCCGAGTGGGTCGCTGCGAAACTCTACCACCTAGTCACCGTGGTGTTAGTTAGCAGCCGTAGAAAATTTTTAAAATGCTCGTTGAAATAAATGATTTTTGTATATTTTTTAATTGTTTTACTATTGTGATTGTCCACGTGTTGGTCCTGGTCTGCTGAGCAGAATAGACTATTTGCCTCCTTGTCCGGCGTTCATAAGAGGCGAACATAGGTAGTAGTGGTACTAGCACTAGTGGTAGAGTGCTATGCAGCGACGTGCCTGGGTAGGGATCCATCGCCGTATTTTTCCCTACATCTACTCCCGACTACATGATCGCGACGCACCTATAACATCTATGTTACCTACAGGCCACAGTTGTTTCTTCCCATCATTAGACTAGTGCCTATTCGGTGACCTGCAGCATAGAAAAAAATAGGAATGTACAATATATATAATAGTATTATACTAGTATGAATATTAGATGATATTAAAAATTTGTTAAAATACTTCATTTATACAAATTTGTGTATGTTATAATAACATATACATATGCAAAAATACGTACAGAACGATCGTATGTAGATTAGACGTTGAGGTCAGAACCAGATGTATAACATACGTGAAACGTATGAACTCACTGTTTGCATAAATTAACTCGACACTCTGTTTCAAACTTACGAAGTACAAGACATAAGCTTTGAAACAATTTAGTATTATAAGTTTCATTAAGTATTAGGTAATCATTATTAGTTATTGTTAATAATTAAAATAAATTGAATACAAAACATTCTATTATGACATTATATTGATCTTGACAACCGCTTGCATTGCACAAACTTTTTTATACCGAACTAGCTGTCTCGGCGAACTTCGTTCCCCCCGCTCCGTTTGTATGGGAAAATTTTGAATGTTGGTTTTCCTAGTTTCCTCGCAGTTTTTCCTTATTTCTTACCTTTTAAACCTTCCCTGCACATAATTCAAAACCAAAAGGAGCCAAATCGGTCCAGCCTTTAGCGAGACTAATGAACAGCAATTGATATTAATATATATAGATGAAATTTTAAAGGGTCTACATAGTATTATAATGTTTTAATCTTGACAAGAAAGGCTTATCAAAATTTCAGCTTATCAATTTAAATGAAAATGAGTCCCTATTTCGCGTTGTCATCGCATTACGCCTGAATGGATGGAACAATTTTGCTATTCATTTTTATGATTTGTTGGTTATTGTCGGCAGAAGATTTTTATGAAAAGAAAAAGCTGTAAAATAGCAGAGAAAGTGGAGTAACCAATGCGCTAATCCAAACAAACTGTTAGTAGCTATTAATGAAGTCTTCGTAAGGTGGGCTAGTTTTTAGTATATCAGATGTCCAAGTTGACCATTTGTCGTCAGGTACCTATACTTACTAATGCATGTTTTAGTTTATAAATTATATGTAATATATTTTATTGAATGAAAAAGTTAGACAAGCGGACGGGTCTCTTAATGATGTAGGGGTACATAAAACTTACAGTCTCCAAACATTTAATATTGTTCTAAAATATCAAGAAGCAAAAACGCTATAGTTCTTACATTGCACCACCCCTAATTTTGTCTCTAGAGCTTGTTATCTATAGTCTTGTGTAAGTCCCTCAGCCTTCGTTACAGTTTTCATCTAAAGTTACATTCGTATAATAAACTTCCATTGGCCTATCCATAGTCTTCTAATGAGCATTTAGGGTTGAAGCATTGCCTTTAGTCTCATGTTGCTAATTTGGACTTGGAAATATCATATTATACGCGTTATAGTTAAGGTCCTCCTCCTTATAAAATTAATGTCAAGAAACACATCAAGTTTTTTTTTCGGATTTTATACAATACGATGATTTAAATAATTCAGGGCAACATACTTCCAGTAACGGTATGTTGCCAGGAATAGGTAAATCTAGTCAAGGTGCTGCACAGCACTCTACTGTCTGTAAAATTGTTTGCTTACTTTTTTTAAGCCAACTTTAATTTAAGCCAATTTTATATTAGATTAAGATTTTATTTTGGATTTTAGCAACAATTATTTAACTTTTTTTGATATAAAACAACTTAATTATTTAACTTTTTTTGATATAAAACAATAATACACTAATGGTAGGAGTACCTACTGATATTTTTTTGTGGGGTAGATAGATGTTGGATGTAGAGAGGTTCCTATCGCTCTAAACTCATAATGTTCAATGTGCTCGTTGGTCGAGTGGCTACCGTACATACCTAACTACACCGATCAACTGCGAGACTCGGGTTTGATTCCTGACGGGGGCAGGCATTAGTGTGATAAACACTTAGATGTCTGCATTTCCGGGTCTGGGTGTTTATGTTTAATAAATTTGCTCTGGTATCTATTTAAGAATTTCTATGTTTTAGAATCGAACCCATAACACAAGCATATAATTTGCTTACTTTGGTTTAGATTCAATTTATGTAACTTGTCCAGGGACATTTATTTATTTGTAGAAGTGGATACAACCGAGGTCACGAAGATTACATTTTAAAAAAAACGATTGCTTCTGGACTAGGCCAGAAAAAAATAGCAACAACCGATTTTAAATATAGGGTGTCTGAAAATCTCAAGATAATTCTCAAGAATTAAGAGTATGATATGTTAAGTTTATACTTTTATTTTTTTGGCCAAAAGACACTTTGTGTATGATTAAATAAGTAGATATCTTCTCAACCATATCCCCGAACAGGTAGGCAGAGTTACAACCATGCAACCACGATATCCAGGCACTTATTTAAACTTGGGTAACGTTCTTTTTATTAGAAAATATAAAAATCACATGTTAAATTGTCACCTGGGAATCGAATTCGAGCCCTCATGTAGCAACGTCATAATTGCCTCTAGTCCCCTTATATAGCATCACTCGTGAACGGATAGCTAGTTTCGTATTTTTTTTAGGTATTGTCAGGATGAACGTCCACATAAAAAAAAATCATCAGTAATCGTGGTTATAATAGGACTACATCCGGCTCAAGTATATAAATCCGTTATTCTACTAAAACATGTTTCATATTCGTGGATTATGAACTAAGTCCAAAGTATTGAAACTTCTCTCATTTAATATGTTGCAGAGGAAGTTCAGTGTATCCGGGCGAGTTGATGAGGATGCATCTATATGTTGTCTGCTATATGTGTATATGACTTTGTTAAACACCAACAATACTGAAATTTGAAGTTTACTACGAGTACGTTCAAGAGAACTCTTAACTGTATTTGCTCCTAAGAACTTTTATGTTTTATTATTTAGAAATCATTTAGAACGTTATAAACTGTATTTTTATAATGGTCGGAATGTGAAGATCCAATTACATGTGTTCAATTTTTTTCACTATTATAGGCAGGTAGAGTGCTGTGCATCAGTTCATCCGGATTTTTGCGAAAGGTTCACCTTCTTCTGCTGCCATAGCGTCAACGTTTACCATTATCTTTACCAACTTCTTTGCTGAGTGAGCTGAGTAGACTTGCACACGTGGTTGGAAATTCCGGCCGTTATATCCTTACGCCTTGTCATTATGAGAGTATCCTGCTTGGTCTCTAACAAGTTAAGTAAGTAAAACTGAGAATTTTTGCACCTGTATCCTTGAAAATGTAGGCAAAGATAAAACCAAATAATTTATAACATAAAAACAAAATAAACTATGTAACAATCAGGTTAACAACATTAGAAAGTAAGTCTGAGAATGATTACACTTTTAGTTTTAATACCTTAGTGATATTTGCAACAAGCAACATTACCAACATTGTTAAAACGTAATGGGTTGTTATTGCTGCAGTTTTAGGCCATTAACTGTCGTAGTGGACTTGCTGGAAAAGTTTTATCCATTACGAGTAGTATTTCTACTAATATTACCCAATTGAATCAAAAACGTATATTTGAACTGTTGTTTTGTGTTTCTCTTACACAAAAAGCTATAAAATTCGCATATAAATGGAGAACATTGAATAAGAAATAGTTTAAATGATGTTATATCGGGTATTTTGTGTTACATTGGACCGCAGAGTTATCTAACAATTTACTTCTGTTTGTTGATGAAATCATCTGCATTAAATATAATCTGTATAATAATACGTGATGTCAAAACTTTGGACCCCTTTTTACGAAAATTGCGCTGACGCAGGAGCATAAAATTTGGCAAATTTATAGTTTATGTGTAGGAGAGGTGTAGAACGCTAGTATTTTTCAATAATAATAATAATAATACTTATGAAGTACATTAAATCTATAAATAAAACATTACAAAAAACAAATATTTTGATAAGAACGATAAAAGATTACAGATGGCGTACAATAAAGTTTGGAAACAAAGTAGTTTTTGAAATTTGAAATTTTGAAATTTGAAATTTTTTATTTGAAACAATTATACAGTTACAGCATGTTGCAACGATAATAGCTGCATTAGTCAGAGACTGTGTCGCAGTTATTAATGCCACCTCCGGAAACCAAACGGAAGTTGTTCCAATAAGGATAAATAAAATTAACTAATATTTTAAAATTAAAATTAATAAGTAACCTAGAAAGTTGCGTGTGTGAGTGTGTGTATATGTGTACGTGTATGTGTTGTGTTGTGTGTTTGTGTGTGTGTTTAAAAAAACTCTTATATTGATATAAATTGAATTAAATTAAGGGTAGTTCAAAATTTAAATAATTCTTCTACATCATCGTAATTTAAGCCTAAAAGCCATTGAAATAATTTCAATTTGTCATTCCGAAACGAGAGAGGATACATGAATTGGTTTTGAGAAATGAAGATGGCGGTCTTATCAACAAGTTATAAAAATTTATTACGGAATTTCGACCAACGTGCGACCACTAGTGCTTTTAAACCTATTTCGCTTGTGTTGGTCCCCCTGTGTAGAATAAACCAATTGCTTCTCCGTCTAGCATCTTGTAAGTGGCGAGAGGTTAATTCATACTTATTGTGGTAGAGGACACACCCAACAACACTGGTAGTATTGCAACTTGCTCGGATATGTATCCACTGCCTTAATTGTTGATACACGTATTATGACAGTCTTAAGGGTAGGGAAATTACTCCTTTCCCATGGCACCTTGACTACAAGGAAGCGACGCACCTGTAACATTTATAATGTCTTGCAATCACCTGTGAAAGCCACTGTCTCTCATTATCAGGATTAATTGCATTTCATCAAACGAGGCTTTCTGTAAGCGGATGGATCTTTTCATCCCACAAGTTTTGACCCATTCCCAAAAATTATTATTAGGACCCAATTTTCAACCTTCGATGGAGTGGAGGTATTATAAAGTTGATGTATCTGTATATGTGTTTATACACTATGTATGTCGGGTGTATAGTGGTCACCATACCTACTAAACTAATTGGTTAATTAAATAAAGATACAATCTATATATCTAGGAATGAATTTTCATTTCGCTTGAATGGATGGACAAATTTTGTTAAGTTTTATTTTGTTAGCGGCTACATAAGAATACACTTATGATTTTTCACTAAATACGTTAATTTGCTACCTTGACGTCATTTGTTAAGAAACGAGAAAGGTGTGTATTATTATTTATTACATTATAAATCTATCTTCGAATTTCTAAAAATGTGATTTTAAAAACAATGTTATTTTCAGACTTGACTTCTTGAGGTCTCGGGTTCGATCCCCGTGACAGGCAACAAAAAAATTAGAAAATATGTATTTTCAATGTCCTAATAAAATCAATATTGCCCCGGATCGAATATGTGCCCAGATGGCGATAAGTTTGCAAATGAAATTGAATTAACGAAATGGAAATAAAAAAAGATTAAGTTTCCATAATTTTTGAAATATCACCAGATTGGAATGTAACCAATAACTGAGAAAATCTTTGATTGTTTGTCTTTCACATCTTTCTTTAATTTACCTTATAGGACTTAGTTTTACACATAAAAGATAAATTCATTTAAACACCTACATAGGAACCGTCGTCACCACTACCAGTTTGCTACCGTCGTGGCGAAAGCAGGAATGCGCACATACCACTTTTAAGTGCTACCAAAGTTTATCACCAAAAGCAATTAATTAAGCACAAAATTATGTTAAAATTTATAATTAAATACGACACTACACTCATTAAGTAAAACGATACCTAAAAAGATTAATTATGAAGATTATTTCCGAATAACATAAGTCTTTGTTATCAATTTCTCAGCATAAAAAAGCTATTTCATAAAACGATTTCGTAAATTCTCGACAATCTAAAACATTAACTTAGAGTAACGATATTACGTTACAATCTATTACGTTATTCATGTGATAAGATAGCTTTTTTAATACGATTATCGGTGTGATATAAACTTTATGATAGAACGCGTTGGTGGATTCGTAGGAGCCGTGGATACAGATCTTGAGTGTAAGTGGATATCGTTCGATCAAAAGCTCAAGTTAAACTTATTGGGCAAATGTTACCCTAAAACAAGCAACTACTTGAGCATGATATAGGTTTTAGTTATAATACTTTGAAGTATCTTCACGCCCATATCCCCGAAGAGGTAGGCAGAGGCACAACCAGGGCACCCACGACTAGCCGAAGATACTAAGTCCCATAATGGGATACGTGGCAAGCCTATCGCCAACCGGGCACGTTTCCAATCCCGACCAACATTTTTTTTTATTAGAAAATTTGAAAAATCCAATTTTCTTTTTGTTGGCCGATCCGGGATTCGAACCCAAGACCTCATGCAGTCAAGTCCAACACCCGGACCGCTCGACCACAGAGGCGACAATAATAATAATAATATTTTGAAATACAGAATATTTAGAATTTAATTTTTTTTCCCTCTTAGTCCATGTTTTCTTTGTAGAATAAACCATCTGTTTCTCTGTTTGGTAGCTCGTAATGTTCTAGCATATACCAAATGTGTCAATACCAGCAAGCCTAGTGATTCTAGAGATCTATATAGCAACATGCCCGGGTAGAAATTTGCTTATTCCTGCCGCCATAACGAAAATGTTTTTCTTTGTCATATTCCGGCCTGGAGGGAAACGTAGTCTGGACTTGCATTTTTGGCCTAACCTATAGGTTGCGTTAAGTCTTACCACCAGGAAAGTGTTGCGCTTGTTCAATTTATCATGTTAAAAAAAAACTAAGTGAACTACATAAATATATATGTCCTAATTGAGAATCGAAATGGAACTCCGTCGATGATCAGCATACGCTAACACCTTTACCATACGCGTTTCCACGTTTTTTTTATTAATAATTTGTTTTCTAATTTTCAGTTTTCGAAAGTTAGCTGGAAATGCAGCTACGAGATCAACAGTACTCTTAACATGCTAACCGCTAATTTTTTAACAGCTGATGCTGTTATGGCTGACACAATTTACTGATTGTAAGCTAGAATTTGAAATAGCACTTGCTCAAAACATATTATATCCTGTGATGCAGTAGCAAAAAGACAAACAGATTCACATAAACCATAGAAGCGGTACTTTTGCCCATTGACATTAATATCACATATAGAGAAGATCCCACTGGGTGTTTATTAATTTTTTTCTGGTATCTATTTAATTATTTCTATGTATTTTCTTTTATGATATTGAAAGGCAAACAAGCAGACGGATTTCCTGATGGTAAGAAATTCACGCCGCCTAGAGACACCAAAGGTGCTAATGGTGCGTTGCCAACCCGAGGCCGAGGTGTTAGGCCTCCAAACTCGAACACGTCAAGACGTTATGACTAACACCCATAACACTAGCATATAATTTGCTTACTTTGTGGTTAGATTCTAATTATGTGAATAAAAATATATATTTTTCCATTACCAAAAGGAATTAAAATATATTTTTTTCCCAAGTTCGATCCTCGCGTTGGGCAACAAAAAAAAATTAGAAAAAAAAATAACGTTGCACGGGATTAGATATTTGCCGGTTGGCGAAAGGCTTAGTGTCTTTGGCTAGTCGTGGGTGCCCTGGTTGAGTCTCTGCCCACCTCTGCTGGGATATGGGAGTGATGAAAACTTTTTTCAATGTAACAACACACCGTTAAACAGATACAATTATTAAAAATAGAATTCTGAAATATCCATTGTTATTGTTCTAATAATTGTTTAAAAATTTCACCTATTCTGTACATGTTCTGTATGTTTTTAGTTAATGTATATAACCCTTCCCATAACAAATTCCTGTAGTCGTGTGAAAAAAATTACAAAGTCGTATGATTAATAAAATAAGATAACATTTCATGATTTGTGTGAGGGAAATCATCATTATCTACTAAAAGTTCATTACAAGCTGTTAAATGAATAGAAGTTCTTTTTATCTTAAGTAATAAGATTAGTTAACACCTTTAACTTATTAGATATAATTAAAGTAATGTTGAAGTTAACGACCACATTGACGATAGTGGAGTACCGCTATATCACGACATATATAAATGTTTTGGACTTAGCACATATATTATTATTTTCGAATCGGGGTCTCATTAAAAATAACTAATTATATTCGTAGTTAATATAACTAGGCAGTTAAAACCGGACTAACGTTAAACCTATTTGTCAAACTCTAATATAATTTAATTTTTAGTTTAAAACACAATTTTAAAATGAACGTGGGAGAAGTTACGAAGATCTGCAAAAATCATGATTCTTGGCAGTCGGTACTTTTTGCCTATTCTGCAAGGGACTTAACTTGTATATGTAGGTAGATACTTATGTATAAGACACAATGTCATTCAATAATCGTTACTAATCTACTTTCAGTATTATGTATAGGCTATGAATGAATGAATACACTTTATTATGCACCAAAATTTACAAAAAAATACACACTTTTTCACTTATAATAATATTTAACTTAGGTGCATAAAGGCAACCTTACCAGACAACCTTAGGGTAAAGGAGACAATTTAAGTCATTTAAAAACTAAGGTAGGGCTTCATAAAAGAAACTTATTTTAATCTAATAAAAAATGTTTTATTTCATATAAACATACACTTTAAATAAACATACAAATAATAATAAGCACAGAATTACAAAAATACATATATCATACGTGTTCAACGTGACCAAAGCCACATTAAACATACAAGCAAATGCTGGCACGCCACTGAAAGGAGGACAGCGGAATACACATACGATCCTGATGCTTCTCCACTAGAAGATGCTGCATCCGCAACTTACACGGATGAGACACAAAGAATTTTGTATGAATGTGTGTGTCGGTGTAATTTGTATATATACTTATGAATTATTCCAATAAATCAGATTAGAACCTTGGTTCTTGTCTCATTTACCATCCCCTCAAAGTGGCGAAGACGCCTTCAATTCCTTAATTGGTCAAGTGAGCCTGCTTGAGCCTGAGCGGACCACAAAAGTGACAAACATTGATAACAACATAGATGTTACTGTTATCTAGCCGTACTATTACCGAGTGTTACATTATGTGAACGTCTATCGGCAACCAGAAATTAATAAGTACGACAAAGGAAAGCACTGGTGTTATAGCGGTAAACAACAATCTCGTCGCTGTTACACAGCACTCTACCAATTAATTTTAAGGGTCCATGTATGCTAAAATACGTCGGCAATATAATGTTTTTTTCATACATAGCTATCATGGAACTTGGTGACAAAAATAAACAAGATTAACATGAATATGCTTTATATGACTAGTGTTTCCAAAACACAATTCATTTCACTTTGTTAGATAGAAAAAATCAAAAAGTTAACCCTTTTTTGAAAGCAAAACCTAACTGTCTACTTCAATTATGAAAATATCGACATCAGATTTAACGTAAACATAGATAAGTACTATACCTAAAAGATAAGTGTTTTAGTTTTTATACTTTTTTTCAAATTACTATTATAGTGTCAAAAATAGTGATTTGTCGCTTAAGATATTAGAGCGCAATATTTCACAGTAATCATGAAACGGGGGAGTGCGGCCATTAGCTCTTCTGGCTGACTAAGTATGCGGCCTTAACTGTTCTGATCGAATAATCCAGTAATTACACGTCATAATAATAATATTGAACATAGGGGTTATCGCATCCCGACGTCAACAGATGTTGAATAAAACAACATTGAGTAAAGTATCCAACAGAATTTAATAATTAATAGTATTTTAATTTTCCTTCAGGCTGAAAACTAACGATTCGTAACCGCTTCCAGCTGTTGCTTGACATCATTATTAAATGCTTTTCAAGAACAGGTGTTGATATTAACGAGGGTGGAGTTTAATTAATGAATACTAGCTTCTAATGTGATATGTAGTCGATTTACACTGTACTCACTTACGGTTTATTCGACTTCGTCAAAATGAGAGTAATGTTTTTCGGCTCAATGTCAAAACGGGTTTTTGACAAGTGAGATGTTGCAAGATTAGTTAAATTAGTTGCAGAATTTAGGTAGCCACTAAAGTTACATAAATTTTGACCATACATTTTATAAAGGGCAGGAAAGTTGATTTTTTTTACCACCATGGCTATATTAATATTGTTGAAAGCTAATAAAAATACCATTTCCAATAAAATGTGCATTATCATTATTTAAAAAAAAATGTTGCTCGCGATAGGAGATGTGCCCGGTTGGCGATAGGCTTACCACCTATTACATTGTGGAACTTAGTATCTTCGGCTAATCGTGGGTGCCCTGGTTGTGTCGCTGCCTACCTCTTCGGGGATATGGGCGTGAAGATACTTTAGATACTTTTAACTCTGATCTTGAGAAAACATAGATGATACTAGTGTGTCGCTATTGCATTGCCGTTTCCTTAGCCCCTGGTGAAAGCTGTATGCTAGAAGGTACGGACTTCTGGCGTACACGTTAATGAGCAGCACTAACAACCTGCTGGCAGGAATGACAAAACAATACCAAACTGTCTAGCAATATGGTAGTACCAGTGACTTGCTCAACAATACTCTACCACCTGGCACATTTATTTTTGTAAAGTATCTTCACGCCCATATCCCCGAAGAGGTAGGCAGCGACACAACCAGGGCACCCACGACTAGCTGAAGATACTAAGATACAATGTGATAGGTGGCAAGCCAACTGGGCATATGACCTATCCCGAGCAACATTTTTTTATTAGAAAATTGGAAAAAAACCCAATTTTCTTTTTGTTGCCCGACCCGGGATTCGAACCCGGGATTCATTTTTGTAGTAAGTAATAACAGCTTCATATTAAACAAAACTAGCGAGCCTCATTACAAAATCTCCAATTCCTATTTAGCTATGTAGTTGATGATGATAGTTTATTACATTTCGCCAAGTACCAATTTAGTTGTACATAAATAAGGTTTCCTGCTGTCAGTAGGAAATATTACTGGATTTGTTGCGAAGTAAAGAGAGTCATTGCCACTCTTCCTCTTACTTTGAATGACTGAACTGATATAAGAATCCTTACTATATTGCACAGGTAGGCGACATAATTGTTTCTATATCATAAAAATCTTATAGAAATAAATAATCACAGCATAAGAAAATATTTATACAGGCTAGAATAGTAGGTAGTAAAAAATAGGTAATGACTTAGTTAGGTAATACCATTCATTCGCCAAACTTAGACGAATGACTAAATGAATGATGAATAAATTTATAATTTATTGGAAGAGTGACTGCATCTTTTACTGAAAGAATGAACTAGTTATCAAAAATATGAACAAATAAATAAATGATTCATTTGACGAATGGAAATATATGAGGGTAGATTGAGAATTCTTTGTTGTTCACAATTAGGTACTATGAGATACTTTTTTTGTAGCAAACAGTTGTTCCAAACAGAGCCTAAATTAAAGAAATAAAGTCAGCTATCTTAAGCTAATAAGATTCTTGGAATCTACTAAACAAAAGGCAAATTTCTTATCAAATCAATCAGCGGCGACCAATCATGGCCGAATGAGTAACCCCGACCATCGTTCACTTTGAGCCTAACAAGTCATGTGGGACACTGGACTTGATAGTGTCAATGAGGACGAGTTTTCTACAAAATAACCTTTATAATAAAGGTTTAAAGCACAAATTTGAATAACGACGAGGTAATGCCATTTGTCACATTACCTACCACCTCCAGGTATTGTAATGATCGCTGCAATATCAAGATGTATATAATTGGTGCTCGTTATTGAGAGGTCTCAGGTGTCCAAGAATACATAGAGATTTATGGTAAAAATAAAAAGTTATCATAAAACTTGAAATCTTACTCAGTGTGGTCTGGTTTGAATTGAGTTTAGAGGAGGTTCTTCAATTGATTGTATGTGTTTAAAATTGTTAACTTGTAAACTTTGTGTATGTGAACTTTTTACCAAATGAACTAAACATTTAAGTCATTGTTCTCTTGTGTAGGATTAGGATGACCTCGTGTTAGTTTTCCCCGTGTTGGTCCGGGCTCCTTTGCAGAATAGACCATCTGCCTTCCTGCCAGGCAGCTCGTAAAAGGCGAGCATAGGTTTACCGTCACTAACACCGTGACATTTGACTAGGTGGTAGAGTTTTGCAGCGACTTGCCCAGATTGGTACCACCGCCTTACCTATTCCTGCCGCCATCACGTCATGACGTGTTCCGGTTCGGAGGGTAAGGTAGCCAGTAAACTTACTTTTGCTTGAGGCCTAACATCCTGACCTCAGGTTGGCAGCGCACCATTACTATCTTTGGTGTCTCTAGGAGGTGTGAATTTCTTATCATCAGGAAATCCGTCTGCTTGTTTGCCTTCATATAATATTAAAAAAAAACCTCATTTGAAAATTTTATTTTTCAGATCTACTTTAATTTAAAATGATATTTTTTATATTTTTGACAACTCAATTTCTTCCACAACTTTACTGAATTTTAATAGCTAAAATTATAATTTTTTATGTAATTTTGAGGCAAACAAACAGACAACGTTCTTTATTATCAAATGTTAATTCTGCTTAATCATAGAACAAATAGGTGTTAGTTTCAAAAACAGAGATAATAATCCTTGGTATATATACTATAGCCTCGTTGGTCGAATAGCAAGCGTACACGCCTAACTACATTGACCAACCCCGAGGCTCAGGTTCGATTTCCGACGGGGGCAGGCATTTGTGTAATAAACATTTAGATGTCTGCCATTCCGGGTGTGGATGTTTATAAAATTTATTCTGGTATCTACCTAAGTATTTATATGTATTGGTATCGTTGACTAGCACCTATAATTCAAGCACATAATTTACTTACTTTGGGTAAGATTTAATTTGTGTGACCTGTCCAGGGATATTTATTTTATTTACATTTATAATACAACCGGTTATTGTTTTTCAACCTTACATTACTATACAGTATTGTAAAATTGCGGGACTTAATTAAAAGCACATACTACAACACAGAAAAGGAACGAATAAAATCAATCTACGTATTATTGAATTATAGCCTCTGTGGTCTTGCGGTCCGGGTGTTGGACTTGACTGCATGAGGTCTCGGGTTTGAATCCCGGGTCGGCCAACAAAAAGAAAATTGGATTTTTCCAATTTTCTAATAAAAATAAATGTTGGTCGGGATTGGAAATGTGCCCGGTTGGCGATAGGCTTGCCACCTATTATGGGACTTAGTGTCTTCGGCTAGTCGTGGGTAGGGCTTGTGCCTCTGCCTAGTTCTTCGGGGATATGGGCGTGAAGATACTTTACTTTTTACTTTATAGCCAGATGTACATCTTAACTTTTAAATACTCTGAATTCAATTTTCTCTCAGTTTTATTGCAAGTATAGATAATTGTAATTTTTTAAAGTTTTTAAAGAGAGAACAGCTGCCGGTTGATGACAAAATACAACCACTAATTATAACTGCTGTAAATGTTACTGCTGAGTAAGCACCTTATATCCGAGACCCTGGATCACGTGTGCAAATCAACCTGATACCTTCTAGCTCAGAACACAACAATGACGAGCACTGACACTATGGCAATGGCCTTGGTAAGCAGCAATCCTGGCGACCCGTACACAACATTCTTATACCTATCCAGTAGTAGAATATAGGCTTATCATTTTACACCATGTTCGCAGTTCAGGTTCAGGACTTGAATCCTTAGTAGCTCAAATAGTTAGAACATTCATCGGCTGCAGACGAAAGGTTACAAGTTGAAATCCTGTCAGGGGCGTTTTTTTCTTCTTTCTTTAAAATTTGTAAAAATTTAACATTAAACTGTCTTTTGCGTCAGGGATAAAACCTATATGAAAACAACTCGTACACTTAATGCATAAGTTTTATAGATCCATGCCATTGCTCCTGCCAAATGCGACCATTAATACTGCAATTTGAAAGACAAATGTTTCGTATGAGAATGTTTCAAATTGCTATGAAAATTGTAACGGAACTTTTAGGCCATTACTTTTCTCTTTTTATCACTGAAGCCAAGTCTAGGGTGTTGGAAGTTTAAATTTATGTCAGTTAATTTGAGAAAGCTAATAATTGCCTCTGTGGTCTAGCGGTTCAGTAGTTGGACTTGACTGCCTGAGCTCCCTGGTTCGAAACCCGGATCGATCAACAAAAAGAAATTTGGGTTTTTCCCAATATTTAATAAAAAAAAACCTTGCTCGGGATTGGATATGGGCACATATCAAATCACGCACATATCCACACAAGTCACATTATGGGAGTTAGTGTCTTCGACTAGCCGTGTTTGCCTGGTATGCCTCTGCCTACCTCTTCGGGGACATAGTTCAAGCCAAGTCTAGGGTGTTGGAAGATTAAATTTAAGTTAGTTAATTTGTGAAAGTTTTGTAACGTCATTCACAGGGATGAAATGGCGCCATCTTTGGATTCTGTGAAGATCTAGTGAAATTTTCTATCAATTTAGATCTAGGTAATAGAGATTAGGTCGTATGTTCCAGAACCAACATGACGTCCTGATTTACGCCATTCCTTTTCGCCTTTTCTTGATTCGTTGTTATAATATTCCATCCCACTTTGAATAGCTGGTTAATATACGAACGTCAGAAGTAACCTACGTACTTCATACTAACGTACATACGTCCCTAATTTGGCAACGCACCAACAACTTTGTCGTCTTTACACGACGTTTTAAGATCGTAAGAAAACGTATAATGAACATAACCAAATAAAATCTTGTTAAGTCCGAAAGCAAATGCGCAAGCGCAGTTTCAAAGTCAATAAACAAAAATAGCCACTGCATATTCCCTTATACGAGAAGCGTCCCTTGTCCACTGACAGGAACCTAAATCAGCTGCCAACGCACCTGTGGAACTGTCGATTATGCAAATGG
The DNA here is from genome assembly GCA_002245505.1 of Calephelis nemesis. Classification (NCBI taxonomy): domain Eukaryota; kingdom Metazoa; phylum Arthropoda; class Insecta; order Lepidoptera; family Riodinidae; genus Calephelis; species Calephelis nemesis. Next base: position 69,915 of record NJDD01007191.1, read on the forward strand.
TCGGTCTTTTAACTAAATACCGCGCTTTGGTGTCGCTCAAACGCCTTTTTTTATCGATTTACATTGAAAATCTTCGACAAGCTCTGTGTCAGTTTATTCAATATCCTTATTTGTATAATTTGAGTTAAAATATATTTCACAAATATAAAACAAGTTAATTTATTATAAACTAGATGACTCGTCTATGTCCTGTCTTAACTATGAATTAAGATTAAAAATAGACTTACGTTTTTTCCTATCATAGTTCTTTTGTTAAAAATGTTAAAAAAATGGCAACAATTTACACAAAAGTAGATTGCAGTACTAAACAAAATATAAATGTAGCGTGGCAAAATTTTGTTTGGGGTTAAAAATATATTAAAGTATAAATACTGAAATAAGAAAATAACATCGACAAAACCCGAAAGAACAATTTCGATTACGTCAGCTTTCAAACAATAATCCGCAATAATACTAACACAAAAGTACGTTCTTTCAAATAAAAAATAAATTTTCAGAATCAGATAAAGAATGACGGAGAAATTGATTAACATAAAAAATGATCAAACATACATATTTTTTCGAATCCGGTCAAAAACAAGTATAAATTTCATCAAAATCGGTTTAGTAGTTTAACCATTATGCATTATTTTATGACAAATTTCTAACACGCAATTAAACCTTGGACCTCATGTCTTGACACTGACTCTAATGAAACCTGAAACAACAAACGCTTAACGCAAGCCATTTGTAGTTATTTTAATTAATTGTGACATTTAAATAATGAAGTGTTAGCAATATTTCTTCTCTTTTACGCTGTAAATAATTCGTTGAATATAAATACTGGCCTTAGGGTCTGTCTCATAAATAGCGATACAATTTGTTGCAAAATAAATGGCCTCTGCCACAATTGAATATCTTGGAATAGGAGCCTGCTGAAAGCCTACGACTGTTTAAATCCTTAGACTTTGGTTAAATCTTTTAAATTTCTTGTTGTTTGGTTACGTTGGCGTGAGATGATGATTTTTCTTAGACGATACTTTCTGTATTTAAATTTTAACCAACTATGAAGAAGGAGGTTATCGATTGTATGTTTTTTGTTATTTATTTTGGGTGTATGCAATTTCCCGGCCATAAACGAACCGATTTAAAGGGTTATAATTTGAGATGATCATGATTCCGGTTAGGTATGGAATATAGATAGTCCCAAATTTTATTACGACTTCACCGTAGTTTGTGAGTTATATAAACTTAACAATGTATAAATTTTATAAAAAAAATTAGAAAGCTTGGTGTGGTATTATGGTAGGTACGACACACATGAAAAATCGGCCAAGTGCGTGTCGGACTCAGTTCCGTACAATCATTCGCTCGCACCCATACGCGCGGCTATAGCTCGCTCCGTGATGTTACCTCCCCCGCTACCTGTGCGGCCGTTATTTAACAACCGCCTCGCGCTCGCCCTACCACCACAGCGAGGCACGGCGCTCACACTGGGTTTAGATGCACGGTTTATTTTCATTTTGTGAGTTTTTATGTATTATATTAGGCATTTATTTTTATAGTAAATATATTTCTAAATATTTACTTTTTCTAAATACAAGTATTCAAAAGTTTCTACCTGTTAATTAAGATCGAGTAACAATTGTTGAAAAATTACGTTTGTTGTATGGCCCCCCTTTAATATTTGATTTATTGTTATTTAATTATTTATTTTGAAAGGCAATATACAAGTAAATATTCTGTGAAAATTTGAAGCGTTTACCTGTTACTGTTTTTAATATTGTTACAGCGGCAACGGAATCACATTAAGTATATGTGAAAATTTCAACTTTTTAGCTATCACGGTCCTTGGACCGTGTAGACAGGTGTATCTCTTGAGATACAGCCTGGAGACAGATAGCGGAGGTTTAGTAATAGGGTTCATTTTTATTCTTAGGGTACGGAGCCCTTAAAAAAGGTATTGATAAATAAATGACGAATCACGCCAAAGTAATAAAATTGGAGTCGGTTTTTTTGCAGTTTCACTAAAATTAAAGTCTTGAGTGTACGGATTGCACGAATACAAGAAATACACGTCAACTATAGACACCCGCAATGTTAATGGTTACCAACTAGACATTCAAATATGAAGCACTGCCTACATTTACCAGCTAATCTTTTTACCGATCTTTATACCTCTTACATGACAAATGCGTAATAACGTGAGTGAAAATGGAAGGAAAAAGTATGACTGTACTGCAGATGCAGAGGAATCGCCATTGGTCTCTAGCATAAATAAATATTCATAGTTTAAATAAATATTTATTGGCTTATAAAATTAGATCTTTTTTATCAATGATATGATTTATACCTAATTTATCAACTTATGGTATTAATTATATTTTTTTATTATTAGGTCAAAAATTAAGTAAAAATGTTGATATAGGATGAAGAGAGTTATATAGAGGTATAGGTTTATATAAGATTATTAAAAATTATTCATTAATCATTATTCCTGCCGCCATAACGTCATGACGTGTTCTGGTCCGGAGGGTAAGGTAGCCGGTTAACTTACTCTTGCTCGAGGCCTAACATCCTGACCTCAGGTTGGCAACACATCATTAATATCTTTGGTGTCTCTAGGCGGCGTGAATTTCTTACCATCAGGAAATCCGCCTGCTTGTTTGCCTTCCTATAACATAAAAAAAAAGCTTTTAATCTCAATCTTAGATCCTTTAAGTCCTGTAGTCTAAATTATCATACTTTATTGCTAGTGGGAGACAGGGCTTTCATAGTGGTATGCCAAAAGCTACCACTAGGATAATATCAGGAAGATATTATTTCATTTATAAATTATGTCATAGCCTTTAATAATATTTAATCTCCTGTTTCAATTTTGTATTGAGTCAAATCTATATTGGAAAAGGATTCATGCGGAAAATTTGGTCAATCGAGCTTCAGCATTTAACTTGATTTATCTTTACTCAAAGTTTTTAAGCGACGGGCTCGGGGCTTTGACTGATCGACACTGGCTCATTAAATAATGTGAATCATCTTGTATAATAGACATAACACAGCCATTAGACAGCGATGCATCCATAACATCTGTAGCGTTTATAGGGATGCAAAGGAAGGGAACCTGGTTTGGAGGACTTTTTGTGCGATAAGATAGCGCGTTGCTTATATTATACTATGTTCGGGATATTAGGTTTATTCTACAAGTATATCGACAACGCTAAACTGGACATACATTATGGTGGCAAGTGCAGGTAAGGTAGTGGATGTCAATCTGGGCAAATTGCTACATAGCAATCTACCACCAGTAGCCTTGCTGCTAATGACACATGTATACTCGCCTCTTACGAGCTTACGGAGAACATTGTCTACTCTCTACAGAGAAAAGTTAAGGCTAAAACCTCAGCATCAAGTGCGCAACGCAACATTTACATTTTGGGTTTTTGACAATTAGGCTAGTGACATGCGTTTCTAAGGATCTGTCTGCCTATCAAGTGAATGGAAAAAAAATGAACATTTTTTTTTTATTTTCTTTATATGAAAATACATATTGAACAAGCATATTGGGTCTCCTGATGGTAATATATAACCATGCTCTATAGATATATAAGGCACGTCTTGTGCTCATGGTGTAAATCCAATTGTTGGGCAAATCTACCGCCTTTCCTACTTTTGTGACCCGAATATAACGCTGTCATTATGGCGAAAGGTAAGGCGGTGCATCCCTGTCCGGCATACTGAGTTGCAGCACGGCGCTCTACCACCAGTGGTCAAGTCAATAACTAATTCAACCTCTGCTCGCCTCTTGCTAGCCGCCTGGTAGAAGGAAAGCAGACGGTCCATTCTAGATAGGAGACCTGGCCTGACGTGGAGTAAATCATCATTTTTCTTTTAGAGTATATTCGAGTATATTCACTTAACTTTTAAACCATTTTTGGTTTTCCTTCTTCATAATGCGAACTTTAACTTCTATTATATGGCAGATACATTAATTTTTTAGATTTCCTGGCTATTGTGTTAGAAATTTTCAGTTTAGGCGATCCCTATGCTATTAAGATTTAGTTAATATAGAAAACGTAATTAGGTTGTGTTTAAGTTTTTGTTCGAAACAAACAAAATAACTAACATACACAAATCATTACATAGTATACAACAAAGTCGCTTCCTTAGTCCGTATGTCCCTTTGCATACTTAAATCTTTAAAACTACGCAACAGATTTTGATGCAGTTTTTTTTATAGATAAAGTGATTGAAGAGGAAGGTTTTTATGTAAATTTTATAACCGTGCGAAGCCGGGCCGGGCCGCTAGTAAAAACTAAATTAATGTATTGGGCAAGTTATCCAAAACTCTATTTTCAAATTTAAATAAAATCAAAGCAGTTGTAAAATAATCTTATTCAATTTTAAAACTGTTAGAACTTGAGACCAAATAGTAGAATTGAAATCCCATTAAAAAAGGAAAAGCCATCTTTAGGAGTTATTTCGAACAAATTTAAGCAATATAATTATAGCAAGTCTAAAACATTAATCTCAATAAGATAAACAAATTGAAATAGCTCCACAACTCCACATTTAAATTAGACTCACTCCGCTGTAAAACAAATTACAAGACAAAGCGATTCATCAATCAAAACACGGGTATCTACTTTAAAATACATTAACGTTTGTCTTAACGTTTATTTGTAGACTATTGACATTAAGGAATATGTTATAGTAAACTAGAACTTACATATATCTTCAAATAATTACAGATCACAAAGTATAGACGAACCTCAGTTGTACTACAGTTGACCCCAGGCTACATTGTAGGTTAACTTTTTCTCAATTTAACCGCCTCGTTGGTCGAGTGGCTAGCGTACACGCCTAACTGCATCGACGAATCGCGAGGCTCGGGTTCGATTCCCGACGGGGGCAGGCATTTGTGTAATGAGCATTTAGATGTCTGCATTTTCCGGGTCTGGGTGTTTATTAAATTTATTCTGGTATTTATTAAAGTATTTCTATGTAATAGTATCGTTGACTAACACCCATAACACAAGCATATAATTTGCTTACTTTGGGGTTAGATTCAATTTGTGTGACTTGTCCAGAGATATTTATTTATTTATTTATTATTTATTATTATTTATTTAAGGTAGTAAGAAGCGAGCATTGGTTTTTATCATCGATGGTGACCATGACTTTTTTTATGGTATTGGAAGGTAAGCAAACAGAAGGATTTTCTGATGGTAAGAAATTCACGCAGCTTATAGATACCAAAATTGGTAATGGGGCATTGACAACCTGAGGCCGGGATGTTAGACCTCAAGCAAAAGTAAGTTTACCTTATCCTCCAAACCGGAAAACACTAACGTTAGCAAGCACTAACGTTATGGCGACAGGAATAGCTGATAAGTAGGTGGTACCAATCTGGGCGAGTCACTGTGAAATTCTACCTCCCAGTCGGATGTTACGGTGTTAGTGACGGTAAGCCTATGCTCGCCTTTTACGAGCTGCTTGGCAGGAAGGTAGAATATAGTCTATTCTACAAAGGAGCCCGGACCAATATAGAGAAAAACTAGGTGGTAAAGTGTTATGGAATTGAGTATTCGCCACTGTCGTGTTTCGGTTATGTGTGACCGGTAAACTTACATTAATCTGTCTGGAATGGCAACGCACCGTCGCTAACTTTGGTGTCTAACTGACGTGTGCTTATCATTAACAGAAAATCCGATTTTCAATTGCCTTCTAAATAAAAAAGAAAGAAAGAAAGATATTCTTGTATTTGATTCTTATGTAATAACTAGTCTCAGTAATACTGTAGAAAACCGACTTTAATTTTAAACTATAGAGTCTAAGTAAAAATACAGGCCTTATTAGATACGAACTCAAAAATTACTTGATTAGTTAATTTCCTTACTAAGTAAATCTCGAACAAGTCTAAAAAAACACGTACTTTTAAAAGTGCAATTATTTGTACATTAAAAAATATCTCAATACCCACATGAAAATACATACGTACATACAGACAAAGTGAGAACCTTTTTCATAGATAATTATTCTAAATTATACTAAGTAATACCATATCAATCTTAGCTACTGCCAAATTGGAAGTAATAACCCTAAATGGTATACGACGCATACCACTCTGACGTTGGCCATCATTTTCCCATTTACTGAAATGCAAATCCCAACGCCAATTTCCAACCAGACGTGTATTGACGTTTGGGAGAATTGAGAGTGCTTTATATAAAATTCAGATCCATCTGCGATATTACATTTTTAATTCAATAATCAATTTTGATAATAAATACTACAAGACAAATTTCACAAATAATTGTTCTAATTACACACTTTGCAAATATTGCAAATATGTATGAAAAATGCAAAGTTTGCGGTAGATAGGGTAAAACTTAATCAAAATAAAATCCTTATAAATTAATAATGATGGCCTCGCAGGGACGGCGTTTGGGTATGGCGCAGTTGGGCAACCGCCCTGGGCGCCAAGGTGAAAAGGGGTGTCAGATCCTGTATGCTATATATTATTTACCTTTTAGTATGGTTTTGGACAGCATGTAGGGGGCGCCATATAAATTACGCCCAGGGGCGCTGCCATTACTAAAACCGCTACTGTGGCCTCGTAATAATACGTTTTACCTAGTTTGTTTGAAAATATTTAAATAACAACAATAACAACTATGTAATTATGTTGGTTACATATTTACACACCACAATGTGGTAGAATCTATACATTAATATGTGATGCCAAAATTTGGACCCCTTTTTACGAAAATTGCGCGGACGCAGGAGCATAAACTTTGGCACACTTTTGGTTTGTGTATAGGAGAAGTGCAGAACGCTAATATTTTTCAATAATAATGTTTACAAAATCCATTAAATCAATAAATAAAACATTACCCACACTACCATGCATTTGACACACACAAAAAAAATATTGATTATAACGATAAAAGATCACAGATCTCCATACAGTTGGGAAACAAAGTAGTTGGTGTTGAGAAATGAAGATGGCGTTCTTATCAACAAGATATCAAATCAAATTTCGACAAATGGGCGACCACTAGTAAATATATTTTTTTAACCACCTTTTAACACACATATTCCGCAAATGAATAAATAAATTTGATTTCAAAATATGCTATGCTTTTGTTATCGGTGTTAGTCGATTATACATACATAGAAATACTTTAACAAATATCAGTTTTATGAATTGCCAGAGCCGGAAATTTTAGTTCATTACACAAATGCCTACCCCGTCAAGAATCAAACCTATTCCTTGCAGTGAGTGGGTTAATACAAAAATATTTATAATTCGAATTTTCGTTCCAACCCTAACCAAGCAGAAGAAAAAAGAGCAAAACAAACCGACAACCGGGATGATCATCGATCTCTCTTTCTATACACCCATTTCCAAACCACCGAAAAAAAACAGCGAATCAATTTACTGCCTATTTTGTTTTCTTAATTCTTCTTCTTCTTCTTCTTCTTCATGGCTTTTGCAACTACCGTGAGTAGTTTGATTTCGCCAATGTCTCGTGTCGGATAAAACATGGTTTTTCCTAATTCAACCTTAATTTTTATAACAAAATGCAAGATAAATATATATACATGTATTGCTTTTTTTTTAAAATCAGAAAAGACATCGTCTTATAATTTATTAATACGACTTAAAAGTATACAGACTAAACATAACTGTAGTTTAGATTATGTTATCTATATGTATTTTATCTTAAGCTTCGAACCAACCCGTTTTGGTCAGGGTCCTCTATGTAGAATATACCACGTGCTTTTCTGCCAGGAATAAGGCTGCCGCGATAATACTCTGTGATGTTCCTGCCAGGAAGGTAGGGTAATCAGTAGACTTGCACTATAGACCCAACATCCCGTCCACAGATCAGCGACGCATATAACACGTATGGTGGCTATAAGTCATGGTTATCTCTTATCTTCAGGAAAGCCCTGAGCTTGTTCGCTGATCTCTCACTTTAAAAATACTGCAAAAGAATCCCGGAGAAGGAAATAAATGACTTTCCATTTCAATTAATCGACGGAGTTCCGCAATATTCTCACTATATATAAATAACGTGTCACGTTGTTTGTCCGCGATGGACTCCTAAACTACTTAACCAATTTCAATCAAATTTGCACACCGTGTGCAGTTTGATCCAACTTAAAGAACAGGGTAACTTACATTTCAATTTATGAAAAAAAAATTACCATCCGAGTGAAGCCGGATTGGGCAGCTAGTATTAAATATCTTAAAAGTACGGGCAAACCCACGAAAAACCCAGATGCTGGTATAACACAAAGCAGCTGGTAATATTATTGTTTTACCAATATTGTTTATCTATCGGGGCGCTTGAAATTGTCTGTCAAATGTAATCTGAATTATTCTCTAATTGTTATTAACGACCATTCAACTGATATAAGATTGGTATTAAATTGTCATGGAAACAGTTTCCTATCATTTGTTACCATATTTACTTACCACGCAATTTAAAACGAAACAGTTCCATCTCCTACAAAACGAGTGTACTTTTAGAACCTTGTAACACTATGTAAATTACTTTATCAGATTGTTAATAAGAAATGTCGAAATATGGGGCGGATGTATACTTGACATGGGCTTGACATGTGGACGCCATAATACGTAGTTTGGAAGGTCGTTATGGTAGAAAAACCGCATAGGTTATGCTTCGCTGCCGGCCCCTAAGGAAGATACGCCTTACGCCTTTTCTATTATGTATGTAAAGATTCGTTCATGGTCAAGTGAACATGGCACCTTTATAATTACAATAATTTACATCAGTTCTAATTCGAAGTTCCAGAATACA
>NJDD01007191.1:78915-110545 GCA_002245505.1 Calephelis nemesis
AACATGGCACCTTCATAATTAAAATAATTTACATCAGTTCTAATTCGAAGTTCCAGAATACAAATTTAAAGAAGTAAAAATTGTCGAGTCAGTGTATTTAACATTAAGTTATTACCTTTTACCACATATTTCTTTACCTTTGTGTGATGTAGAATAAATAGCATAAATAAATATAAAAATAAATATAAATAAATAAATATCCCTGAACAAATCAGACAAATTGAATCTAACCCCAAAGTAAGCAAATTATATGCTTGTGTCATGGGTGTTAGTCAACGACACTATTACCTACACATAAAAACTTAAATAGATACCAGAACAAATGTAATAAACACCCAGACCCGGAAATGCAGAACCTGAGCCTCGCGGTTGGTCGATGTAGTTAGGCGAGTACGCTAGCCACTCGACCAACGAGGCGGTCAAATTTAAACGTAGACATTATTTTATAATTTGTTCTTCGGTAATCACATTAATAAAATCTCGCCGTCTGGCAAACTTGGTATCATCTATATATTTTATTAAATCAGGCGTTCCACCAATCATAGAGATGTAGATAGATGCCTTTATTTTTGTGATTCCGTGAAACTACATGGTAGTACTGTAGTGATGGAAAATCTTCCAAGTAACAATTAACAACGCGACATGGCTACGAACTTACTCACCACCTAACACCGCAACTATACCATAGAGTCCAAGCTCAGGAAAGAATCTAACTTTTCACGTTCTTCAGCAACTTTGTCAAAGAACTCTTTTTGAAGTTATACTTCTTTCGGCGCGTTAGGAAAAAATGGTGAGGGTAAATTTTTACGATGCGCGCGCACACCGTCACGAAAAACCGACATGATGAAGTTAGCTATAGATAACATTTTAGTTTTTATTAAATATTAAATAAACTTTATTTAACTAAATAATGCATTATAGTATAACTTTTAATGTTATAATACCTTTTTTCTATGGTTAGTGTCTTTTTTTTATGATATTGGAAAGCAAACAAGCAGACGGATTTCCTGATGGTAAGAAATTCACGCCGCCTAGGGACACCAAAGATGGTAATGGTACGTTGCCAACCTGAGGTCAGGATGTTAGGCCTCGAGCAAAAGTAAGTTTATCGGCTACCTTACCCTCCGAACCGGAACACGTCATGACGTTATGGCGGCAGGAATAGGTAAGGCGGTGGTACCAATCCGGGCGAGTCGCTGCTAAACTCTACCACCTAGTCAGAATTCACGGTGTTAGTGAATTAACTAATTAGCCTTTGCTCGCCTTTTACGAGCTGCCTGGCAAGGAAGGCAGATGGTCTATTCTACAAAGGAGCCCGGACCAACACGGGGAAAATATATTTCTACAAATTTTGTAGAAATATATTTATTTTATCTTTTGCCTTATTTTACATTTAATGTAAAATAAGGCAAAAGATAAAAATTTTAAAAAGATTTTTATCTTATTACGACGAAGAAGTATAACTTCTAACGCGTGTACATAAGTACACACACAATTTTTTTTTACAATTTCACCGAGTTTGCCAATTATATCGACAAATATCCCAATACCAATTATTCGCAATCGATTTAAGAACTAAATGCAGAAATCTGTGTGACTCGATGGTTATTAAAATAAGTAATAATGGGGCATCTGACACATCAATTTGTTCATTCAACAATGTTAAAGAATCATTATAATCATGTTTTATGATTTCTAATTTTTCTTATGTTTATGGCGATAGGCTTGCCACCTATCACATTATGGGACTTAGTGTCTTCGGCTAGTCGTGGGTGCCCTGGTTGTGCCTCTGCCTACCTCTTCGGGGATATGGGCGTGAAGATACTTTTTTTTTAATTGTTCCTAAACTTTATACCTGATTTTATTTGTATTGTGAATGATCATTAGACAAATTATGACCAGCTTCTCGAAGATGTTTTGAGAAATGGGGCTTATCGAAATGTATATTTCTGAACGCTGTAGTGTTTTTGTAACTTGTTTGAAAACTGTGACCTGTTTGACCTTTAATAAAGATAAAAGTACAGTAAATTATCTTCACGCCCGCATACCCGAAGAGATAGGCAGAGGCGTAATTAGGTCACCCACGACTAGCCGAAGACACTAAGTCCCACAATGTGATCTAGGCAAGCCTAACGCCAACCGGGCACATATCCAATCCCAGCAACGTTATCTTTTTAATAGAAATTTGAAAAAATACATTTTATATTTTTTTTTTACTGCCCGACCCGGGAATTGAACCCGTCTCGGGTTTGTCTCAAGAAGTCAAGTCCGACGCCGGACCGAGGAAACCACAGAGGTGATAAAAAAGGCGATTGAAGAAAGATTTTCTGCTTAAGTAGGTTTTTTCCGGAATAATATAATTTTGAAGTATTCAAAGCAACCTGAATGTGCAGTCACATTAGGCTCTACCTTAGCTTTCCATCTGGTGGGGTGCGTATGATTACACTGAGCTATGTATCATTTAAAAATATTTTATTTCGTTAAAATATATTTTTGGAGGTCCCAAGTTTGATCCCCGTGTCGGGCAACAAAAAATGGAAAATTGTGTATTTTCAATTTTCTGATAAAGGTATAGTTGCCCGAGATTGGATATGTGCCCGGTTGGCGATAGGTGTGCCACCAATCACTTTGTAGAACTTTATTAAACAAACTTAAACAAAATCAGATTTTGTTTAAGTTGCCCAACCCGGGATTCGAACCCGGGTTCTCATGGCGTCAAGTCCAACACCTGGACCGCTAGACCACAAGCGCGATAATGTACCTGTAGCTATGCTATACCTACGCACCTATTACATACACATTAAAGTTATATCATAATAATGTGATTTGATATTTTCCATCGTCGGCACTTGGTAAAACTTCCAAATATTCATATTTTTAAAGAAAGAAACACTTGTACTGTTTTACTTATCACTTACAATTTATTACTTTGTAATTAATAGTGATGTGTATCAAAAATATTGCTTAGTAGTTTAAGTTTTAGCCCTGATGATTCTGTATAAGCGAAACCGGTAGGCTATTAATTACAAAGTAATAAATTATAAGTGATAAGTAAAACAGTACAAGTGTTTCTTTCTTTAAAAATATAATAATGTGTCTTGAGAGAAAAACAAATAAACACACCTACCTATTATTCATTAGTCCCTATGATTACTATATATACACATACATAAGAGCTGCCTCGTTTTCCAAATACAAAGGGACCATTTCCCCAACTTCTGCTCTCAGAATGTCAGATAATTAACAAGTCTCAGATTTATTGCGATTTAAATTAGCTTCTCCATTTCATATCATAATCTGAAATGTTTTATTGTACCAAAGATGAAGATATTTGTACAATTAGATATGTACGTATTTCTGTAATAAAAGACGAACAACTGATAAAGAAGTTAACAAAAGTTATACTTAATTAAGTAACAAATTAAAATTATTAATTATATGTACAGAATGTAACGACTCTATCGTCCGGTTGTGGACTAATTAAGGCGATTGGATTTAACTGGTGTCATAGGTTAGATTAAATGATAGACCTGTAAAATAGTTCGCCTAGATTAATTTTACCACCACCTTACGACCTGGAAATTCACCTACATTACTTATAACTCAAGAACGGCTGAACCGATTTCACTGAAAATTAGCTAGCTAGATAGAAAAATAGCTGTGAACTAGGAAAAGGACATAGAATACGTTTTATTCCATCCGAGTGCAAGGAAACTAGGAAAACAATATTTAAATTTTTCGGGTGGAACTAAGTTCGCCGGAATAGCTAGTAATAATATAAAACAAAATCGTCACGCGGTAGTTCTCGTAGCACATATTGTCTGTAGCACTCAAGTATCGCCTAAATTGATGTCGCCACATATAAAAATACCGATAGTATTTTCCATAGTTCCTAGTTTCCTTGCACTCGGATGGAGCCGAGTGCAAGGAAACTAGGAAAACAATATTTAAATTTTTCGAGTGGAACTAAGTTCGCCGGAATAGTAATAATATAAAACAAAATCGTCACGCGGTAGTTCTCGTAGCACATATTGTCTGTAGCACTCAAGTATCGCCTAAATTAATGCCGCCACATATAAAAATACCGATAGTATTTTCCATAGTTGTATTCTAAGCATGCACATGTCTACGCCAGATAGCATTCTTGTATGAAAATCGAGAACAATTAATTACATGTAACGCTTTATAACGATTTGAATCCCTCGAGTGCTTTGAAATAAATACTACAATAAGAAATTGATTCCATTGTACTTTTGTTTGATTATCTTCTGAGTTTCCCGAATTTCGTTAATTAGATTAATGTGTTCCATTGATCAAAAGGAACTGACAATAATTTGTTTTTTGTAATTTCGGTTCCCAATAATAAATGCTAAGTCTCACAACTTTCACGAGTCTAATACGTTTTTTTAACTTGTTATATAAATTAAAAAAATGTATAATATAAAAACGATAAGACTGTTCTTTTATATAAGAAGTGATACCCCGTATAAATGATAAAAAAAAGTATCTGCACGCTCATATCTGCGTTGAGATGCCAAAGGCACGACAAGGGCCGGAAACACGATGTGATAGGCAAATATATCGCTAACCGGACACATATTCAATCCCAAGCAAGGTTATTTCTATTAGAAAATTGAATATACACAATTTCTTATTTTGTTACCAACTCACGGATAAAACCGAAGACTTGAGGTCCTAGGTCGAAGTTAAGTCCAACATCGGACAGCTTGACCAAAGAGGCGATCAAAGTGATATTAATGTCAACGATGTTAATTCCAATTCGGATTAAGAATATCGCCTCTGTGGTCTAGCGATTCAGTTGTTGGACTTGACTGCATGAGGTTCCGGGTTCGAATCCCGGGTCGGGCAATAATAAAGAAAATTGGGTTTTTCCAATTTTCTAATAAAAAAATGTTGCTCGGGATTGGAAACGTGCCCGGTTGGCGATAGCCTATCACATTGTGGGACTTAGTATCTTCGGCTAGTCGTGGGTGCCCTAGTTGTACCTCTGCCTATCTCTTTCGGGATATGGGCGTGAAGATGCTTAAGAATACTAACTATTTATTCATATAGTCCTACGTCCTTAAAGGCTGTAGGTAATTGGACACGTCAGCATTTATATAAAACTGCCACTATATCTGAATCGCTACATCGTGGCCAATAAAGCTCCACAGACTTGGTTTTTTGTTATTAATTATACTGTTAATTACAACGGATGCCACAATTTTTTGCTAATTACTTATTTACTTAATTAAAATAACAATAATATTTAATACAATAAGTATAAAATAGTATTTTATGATATATATAGGCCACGGTTATCTTTTAACATCAGAAAAGACGTTTGGTTATTTTTTCTCATAAAAATACCAATTAATCACTACATTGCATAGTATTTATTATTATACTTTTGAAATTTATAAATTATAATATTACTAGCTGTCCCGGCGAACTTCGTTCCACCCGTTCAGTTTTTATGGGAAAAGTAAAATGTTGTCTTTCTTAGTTTTCTCGCAAGTTTTTTTATTTTTCTTATCTTTTAAACCTTCCCTGGTCTTGAACAAATAATTCAAAACCAAAATTAGCGAAATCGGTGCGGCCGTTTTTGAGTTTTAGCGAGACTAACGAACAGCAATTGATTTTTATATATATAGACTAGCTGACCCAGCAAACTTCGTATCGCTTGACATTAATGCTTCGACAGTAGTGCAGTCTGTCGGATCCGATGTGAAACATTCCAAAATCAACAACGACTTATTATTAAAAAATTAATTAAAAAAAACAATTTCCAGGAGACCAAATTGTGAATTCCCTTGAACACGCCCAAAAACTTTCATCGACATCGGTCCAGCCGTCTAAAAGGAGTTCAGTGACATACACACTCACAGAAGAATTATATTATATAATATAAAGATAAACTTCTTCTCTATTTAGGAGCTTTTCATATACTGCCAGAATATTTTTTATTCCTTTTGTGTATTTAAATAGTAAGTATGTCATTTTTTAAACATCCTAAATTTCTTTTAAAAATTTTACAAATGTATTAGAAACTCAAATTTATTTTTATTCTTAGTTTTCTTGGAAGATTTGTAAATATTCCTGGCTTGTCATTATATTAACGTAATAAACTTTGTCATGCTTATTCCAGAAGAATTTCTCCAAATAACGATGTGCTAAAGACTAAAAAACAGTTCGATAAAATACCTACTCCCCATTGCATGCTTCTTATGAATACGTTGAAGATTTAACTTTTCTCCAGACTAATTTTATAAATTAGTATACAGTAGAACATACTTAACATAGATCAGGAATACTAGGTGAACAGTACAGGTGACTACGTCACTTTTTGTCTGCCTGACATTAGCAACCAATAATATAAGTATTAAAGTGCGTTTTTTATCAAGTTTTCTTAGATATTTTTTCAGTTTTCTCTTTACAAAAACATTCGGAAAATATAAATTTAAACACATATTAAGGCTGTGGAAAAGTGTATTCTATACATTAAAGATATTTGAACCTACGCGCAGGTGTATAAAATGGGCAGCTAAACACATTTTTCAAATTGTTCTTTGTCTATCTGCTTGTGTCATTTTAACGTAAAAAAATACAGGTAGGTATTTTGTGTTTACGAGAAAGTTATAGGATACTTTTTTATTTTGCTTACTAAAGAGTTTCTCATGGAAGAGAGGTTTTATTTTGGTCTATAATGCATTACAAGTAGCCTTATTAGCTTTTTTTGTGTTGGATACGGCATTTTTGAAAGATTATCCCGTATTCCTTTCAATGTCAGAAGTGTCACGATTCCTAGCTATTTGGGTCATCCTAAGCTGCGTTATTTTATTTAATATATTTATAGTTATTATAATTAAGACTTTGTTATCAATTTCAACTTTAAAAAAGGTAGTTATTCTTAACTAACCATTGTGGAAGTTTGTATGAAATATATTCATTTTTTTCTATTTTTGATCTATATGTATATAACATTTAGTACAATAACACTATTATTCCTACTAAAACTACTTTTAGTAGGAATAATAGTATTAGGTGAATATTATTAGGTGTCAGATGGACCGATGTTTACGGGGTCGGCTATTAAAATGATAAAATATTTGTTTTCAAGTTTTGGAGTGCTCAAGTAACATAAGGAATCATTTTTAGAATATCTTTACGATAAAATAAGATATACATGTAGCTACATTAGCTTTATGTATTTGTTATGTCCTGGTCCGTCAACTAATCTCCAAGAAATATATCATCATAAAAACATCAGCGTCTATTAAAAGTAAAACAAAGTGAAAAATGTGTCTTTTAGTGTGTTATTAGATAACAATTTCACTTCAAAGTATGTCCTTGTTTATGACGCCCTTTGTTCTCCAGGAAGCTTTGAATCGCAGCCAAGTTTCACTTTTAAATATTATTCAAGAGCCATAAAGCATTCGTATAAACGTATTTCATAAAAGCGACAAAAAAGAGCAAATGATAGCAAAAGTATTCTACTTCATGGCATCTTTTGTATAATAGGTTCAGAAATAACAAAAGACAGTTGGTTATAAAATAAAAGGAATATAATACTATGAATTGAAACATTGTTTATCTTTACATATATAATTCTTCTGTGAGTGTGTATGTCACTGAACTCCTTCTAGATGGCTGGACCGATGTTGATGAAAGTTTTTGTGCGTGTTCAAGGGAATTCGAGAATGGTTTAGATTCACAATTTGGTCTCCTGGAAAATGTTTTTTTAATTAATTTTTTAATAATAAGTCGTTGTTGATTTTGAAATGTTTCACATCGGATCCGACAGACTGCGCTACTGTCGAAGCATTAATGTCAAGCGATACGAAGTTTGCTGGGTCAGCTAGTATGTATATATAACTTTTAAAAACTGACTTCGATCTTCTACTCGTACGTACTATTTTTTATAATAAGGTTTATCATTATCTTTCCGATTATCTCATTAAAATGAGATCTTTAGTTATGTATTTGAAATTAATTACATTTAATTACGCAGTAGATATTGCCCGCGACTTCGTCAGCGTAGAACATTTAACAACATCCTCTGACATTTTCTTTTTAAGTTTGTTTTTTTTAAGTAGTTTATGTTTTATCTTGGGTCTTTAGCTACATGTATAATCTCAAATTTCATCAAAATAAGTTCAATAATTTAGCCGTGTAAACAACAGACAGAGCGGCATACAGGCTTTCGCATTAAAGTACCAATATCAAGTTTATCTTAAAACTCTTTATACGTATCAGATCATATTTTAATTACTATAAATAAAAATACTGGCAGTACAAGACCCATCAAGCTTCGTTTATTTGGTGCGGGGTGTGATGACCCCATCGGCTGTTGATGGTTAATGGATTATTCCTCATGGTTAATAGACAGAAGATGTTGGTAGTGCTAATACTTAACTAGCTCTATTCTTGCCACAATAAAATTAGAGATTCAAGCTATAGTAGTGCTGCGAGCTGGAGGGTAGCCGATTGACTTGCACTCTTGCATGGTGTCAGTTAAATGAGGCGGTTACTTCTTGTGCGGCTGTCGCATGAGATAAAAAGACATTATTAAAAAAGTTATGAAGTAAAGAATCTTCACTCCCATATTCCCATATCCCGGAAAGGGGTAGGCAGAGGCGCAACCAGCGCACCCACGACTAGTAAGCCAAAAGTAGGTACTAAGTCACACAATGTGATAGGTGGCAATCATATCGCCAACGGGACACATATCCTATCCCGGGCAACATTATTTTTACTAGAAAATTGAAAATAGATATTTCCCACAATTTTTGTTGCCAGGGAATCAGAACCGGGACCTCAAGAAGTCAAGTCTATCTCCGGACCGCTATAGTGATACTTATTGAAAAATACATTCGAACCTTAATTTCTTAAGTTTCCTACTTTTGTGCAATAGGTTAAAAATCGACAAAAAAGTAAATGATAACAAAAGTATTCCTGTTTACCATCTTTAGTACAATACTTACAGAAATTCCAATTTTTATGACCGAAATACATAAAGCAAGTGGAACATAAAATTCTGAATGTAAACATTGTTTATAAAACAATCAAGAGACTGACGTAAGCGAAAGTTTTCCTCAGAAGTACCTTTCGGCTTCGTTAAATTGTTATGGTGGTGATAAGGGGGTATGTCACTTTTATTATCCTCCTGGGTTTCGGGTAGCGTTTTGTCACTGGAACAATTACTGGATGTACAAACACAGTAGGTTGCCTTTTCAACAATATGACTTCTTACTCAATTTAGTTTTATTGTTTGTAAAATAATATTTTTTACTAGTTGTGTAGCAATATATTAGCCCCTGATTTTTTTTGTCAACTTCAAAGATCCTTTTACTTTTAAATATGACGTAATAGAAACATTTTGTCTATGGATAGTTGATTTTATGTCCGAAAAATCATCTGTGAGTTTTGATATTGTTGCAAATGTTTTTATATACTTACGTGTCCCTGGACAAATAACCTATACATATTAAATTAACCCCTATAGTAAGCAAATTATATAGTTATGTCATGAGTGTTAGTCAACATTTAGTTATGTTATGAGTGTTAGGCAAAGGCACAACCAGGGCACCCACGACTAGTCAGACACTAAGTCCCACAATATGATAGGTGGCAAGGCCTAGATACACATTTTCTATTTTTTGCTGTCCGACTCGGGGATCGAACTCTAGACCTTTTAAAAGATAGATACCACAGAGATACCTAATTAGATACCATAATTAGTTTAAGAAACACACCCAGACTCAAAAATGCTGACTAGAGAGCTATATGTTCCAACACACAAATGCTCTCCTCCGTCAGGAATCACCTCTCTCCCCTAAACGCCCAAAACTCCCTCAACAATGGTTGGTAGTGTTAGACCCATGCCTCACTTACCTCCTTTAAAATAAACCAATTCATAAAAAAATGCTGTGTGTCTAACAGGCTTGTACTTTTTTTATAATTTAAAGCCATATTACACAGGCGCATTTCCCAATGGCAAGTACGGAATAAGCATTACCTACGGACTAGTCGACCATAAAATCTAAATAAGATGTTTTGAATAATAGGTAAGCAAACGGGCTTTAATTTTATGTGTATATTGTGCTGAATCAAATTGTTTTGATTATTGTTCAAACGGGACTAAAATCCTAAGCCCAATGTGGGAAGAGCAATTCGTGACTGACTTATGCCCTGAATAATTCACATAACGTAGTGGTTCATGTCTTAAATCGCGTACTGCGACTTCGACCGGCACTTGTTATTTTGAGCTTGTAAGTGCTAACCGTATAAAATTCAAATCACGAGTTGCAAAGCTTTCAACTTTAAGCTGTATTTAATGAAGGCTTGGGTCGAGTGCTATTTCGCCTAAGTGTAAACCAAAATCTGGTTTAAAGCTGAGATCAGTTTTATTTGGAAAAAAAGTTTGCACTTTAAAAACTTGGGATACTTTCCGTTATAAAGCTTGTTCATAAAAACAAGGAACGAAAAGTCTTGTAAACAGTTGGCTGAATTTCATTATCATTCACTATTTAATTTCCTTATTGCTATAGAAAACAAACAGTATACAGCCTAAAATTTTCACATTTTTTAAGTTCTTGCGATAAACTTATATTTAAATTATAATATTTTTAATTATAAATAAGCAAGATATTCATTATTATTTATAATAAAAAAGTTTTAAAAAATAAAAGAACTAACTTATGAATTTCATTACAAAAATACTTACGCTATGTTTGCAATAACATGTAAGGTATACTTGGTATAACCATTGGTAGTTTACCTAAGAGTGACGAAGCGATCCTCGTAGCTACACAAAATGTTTCGACTTATCAGTTGGTAAGAAACGAGCGTAGTTAGATTTTTATTCGTACAAAAAACTACCATACGTAAGCAAAATGACTAGTTTTTTGAATATCGGAACCGGGCATAAGTCATGTATATCAGTTAACCAACAGCCTTATTTAAAGAAGTTTAGAATCAACAGGAGCATAGTTTTAAGATTTTTTTTATTATACTTCAAACAACATTAACAATAGGGGCTATATTAATTGGCCCTTGTGTATATATGTATGTGTTTTTAATTATGCACAAACGTTTAGAAAGTTTTGATTAAAAATTTGAAGTAATAGTGATATTTGAGAGAGTTCTACTCACATACATAACTATACCTAATAATTATACTAACTACTTACCAGGACTGAAGTCAAAACCAATTAACGACTATTCTAAACTTCAACATTATCTAAATATAATATACCATAAAATAGAAATCATAAAATTAATAACAGAAAAAGAAATAACCAAAAGTTTATGCGGTGATCAAGCGTTTTAAACGTATTACAATAATTAATAAATTCTAATTAAGGCTCTGTTTCAAAACATTTACCCGATAACTCAGAGCCGATTCAATTTTCAAATTACGGTTGTATCGTCCATTTCATCGTGGTAGCTTTTAAGTTGTTAGTTGCCGTAATAAAAGACTGGTATATAGATCAAAATAGACATGACCGACCTTATAAAACTCTTAAGAAAAAGTTATTTTGCCTCGATGAGTTTTGAAATATTTTTAAACTATTGTAATTCATAGACACGTTGTTTGGAGTTAACACTTGTACTTATCCACTGTAAACTTTATTTAACACTTTCTGTTACTTTCTAGCCAACCGGTTTCACTGTTTACAGCATCATCAGGGCTTTGAAAAGCCCTGTGAAAAGATAACGTGTCTATACAATGGAATTCCACCAAGTGCCGACGATAGCAATTATATTTTCTATTGTAATTCATATCAGTAGTAAACAAAAGATATTTTTTTTTAAAATTAGGTAATGTTCAACAAATCAATCACGAAAGTAAGAAATGTTTTCTTACTTTGGTAAGAAGCCCAATACCTGAGATTTTGTTGTAAACAGCTTTAATATATAAAACATAATGTATTTAATTATTTTGTTGTAAACAGCTATAATGTATAAAATATAATATGTTTACTCTACTTGTCATGTTGCTAACACAAATGTGACTAAAATATATGCATTAGGTATATTAATACATAATTTGCTCTGACAGTCTATCAAAGACAATTCTTAGGAGTAATTTTACTATAAAAAATACACAATGGAATATATTGGATATTGTCATTATCGGAAATTTTTCTTTGATCTGAACTATATTTTTACTATTATTTTTTTTGTTTTCCTTTATTAAAACACTTGCACACTTTTACTACATTCACTATCTCATACTTACCGATTTTATTTAATATCATCAGGTTTAGACTAACTTTAAATATATAATGTTAAGTTTATAATTTATCGTAAATAACAATTGTTACAATTTGATTTACTTAGTTTACAAGTGACTTGATTATAGTAATTTAAATATTTTGTCACCAAGTACTCGCTTTGAAAATTTTAAACGTCCAATACTACGTCTACCTCAGACTTCTTAGAACGTTTCAGTTAAATATAGTATCAGTTTCGATTAAATTGAACCTTAAAACACGAGGATCCCTAATTAAATGTTGTTTATAGTATGAAAACTGTTATTTTCTATAGTTCGCATTGCAGCTGCCTAATAAAAGTCAGGTATTTGTTCCCAAATTATATGATGCCGCCTTGTTAAGTCCAGACAACGATGTTATGCAGAGATTGTTTTGCAGACATCTGTTTTAAATTTCAAAGGAGCCTTAAATTTGTATCTAAAAAAAACAGTTTTATTTCTCTACATTCTTATTTCTCCTAATTAATAATCAAATCTCCCAAATAACAAAATATTAGATTGTTACATAAAAATAAGTTCTTTAATTTATAATTGTAAGTAATAAGTGTCTTCAGCTGGTCGTTGGTGCTCTGGTTGTGCCTGAGCCTAACTGTTCGGGGATATGGGCGTGAAGATATTTACTTACTTAACAAAATGTTGACAATTATATGTAGAATATACAAGAATATGTTGTTGGTAATGGCTTTTTCGAGTCTAAGATTTAAAAAAATTGCCCTCTTCATCTCATATCTATTTCCATCCCATCTCCTAAGTCAAAACTATTGCAGTAGTCAGCAATAACAGCACCAGGAATATTCCTCGTGTTGGTCCTGGCCTCTTATGACGTGACATTTTGCGTAAGTCCTCTCAGAACGTTAGTGATGAGTGAAGTTCTGGTAACCAATAAGCAAATGGTATTTCTACTTAAATTACCAACATTATGAAATACTTAATATTGTGTTTACTTCAAGATGCAAAATATTAAAAAATGTTCTCTCACGTTACAGCCACCATAATTTAATTGATTGCTGTTGTCCTATTTATTGCATATTGATTAATTGTATTGATCAGCCTCAGATTGGTAATGAGTTGCGTACGTTAATCCTATTTATTGTCTAAAAGGTATTTTGTATTATATATTTACTACTGGGAGATTCATGTCCTAATTTGCCTAAGTATAATAACATTTTACAAAAACAAGAAAACGTAAATGAACATTCCTGTCACTGCTATAAGAAGAGGTTGACAACAAGGTGTTCAAGAACGAGATGTATTCAACGATCTCAAAACCTTTCACCTCTGACACCCCTAGATATAATTTTCTAGCGTCGATATTATAAAGAGACCCGATCCTACTTATGTCAGGAAAAGTGTTGGCGAAAGAAGAAGAAAACAGGCAAAGTTAACAAAAATCTTATCTCAATCATATCAATAGCTTGTTATCTTCCTCTTGTTATATTTCAAACCATCGTGTAGTTTAGGTTCACCCTTGTAAATTAGGGTCCACTGACCGGAAAGAGAACACCAATTAAGAAATTTATAGTCAAAATGCGTTATAAAACAATAAATCGTTTAAAAGCTCTCGACAGCGAGTCCAATTAATATATCGTTCGGTTTTCCAAAATACATTTTATTAGCAGTAATTGATTAACATTGAATTATAGTCTTTATATAAAATACAATTGAATTTATATTGCGGTACATCACTGCGGTGCAGGTTTTTTAAGGATTGGCTGACAAATCCAAATGGCGATGAATAATAAATGATAGCGAAAAACTAATGAAATTGAGCATATTTGTGTGTGTAGATTTAAATAATAATAATATAAATAAAATTTCTATAACCTTTATTTCTATTATAAATAATAACAAACCACATTTCCATTATTCATTCTTGACCGCCTCGTTGGTTGAGTGGCTAGCGTAAACGCCTAACTACACTGACCAACCGCGAGGCTCGGGTTCGATCTACGACGTGGGCAGACATTTGTGTGATGAACATTTAAATGTCTGCATTTCCGGGTCTGGGTGTTTATTAAATTTATTCTGGTATCTATTTAAGTATTTGTATGTATTACTTAGTAACGTTGACTAACACCCATAACACAAGCATATAATTTTCTTACTTTGGGGTTAGATTCAATTTGTGTTACTTGTCCAGGAAAATTTATTACTATGAATTTCATTTCTTTATAAGTTTGTTAAGCTTTAGTATTTAACAGCTGATATTTTATTTTTTCTAAATTTTTTACTTGCACGTAGTTACCTAAACCAATCCTTGTCCTGTCACTTTTTATATTATTTTTTTAATGTTTTGTTTGTATACGTGTAGTGGCATTTGCGTTTTTTTATTAATAACTTTCCACACACACAAAAAAAGAATTAGCTAATTTTTTCCTTCCCTTTGGGCGTAATGCGATGACCACGGGAAATATTAATATAGGTAAGTAAAAATACGTTATTGTTAAATTTGATTAAATTTATAAAATATGGCAGAATTATTATTATTACGAAAACTAGACAAAAACAAAAATTTCGTTAAATGTGTAGTTTTCTAATAGGAAGAAATATTATCGTCTTTTAATTCACCAATAATAATAATGGTAACTTGCCAACCTGGTGACGGGGTGTGAAGTCTCTTGCGTAAGTTTGTCGATTATCTAAACCCTACAGGCTTGAACTCGACAGCGGCGGGTACTGTCTACTTGATGTTTACAATATCGTTTTAATTATTAAGTATAAACATCTAACATCTAGTAGCAGCATTGTCATCTTCCACTAATGCAAAGATGCAGGCGTTGCCTTTACTGCAAGTATAGTTACTAGATTATTTCTTATGTAAAATTCATCACCACCAGATCTGTTACCACCACTTGCACTAAATCATCTCAATTAAACCTGTCCTTGGCTACCTACATTGTAACTATACCGGCGACTTTAACGACACTTAATAGCACTTTAGTAAGGGGTATAAATCTTTTATAATTTATACTCAAATATATAATAAGGAAAATGTTATTCACAGTATAAGGTAAAATGTCCGGTCGCTTCCACATTATTTATAACTTGGACATCTACAGCGTCAAGTGACGATAAAAGTAAATAAGCTCATGAAAAAGCTATAAATCCCAAGCACAGAAAGGAGATATAGCGACGCGGCAAGCCTGCGTTTGTATAGAAACGTTTGAATTATATGACTTGTTCCAATAAATGGCGGATAAAGTATTTACGCCTTTATTGATTTGTTACTTTCGGTTGCAATGGTCAGTTCAAAGACACTGAAGCTACTTAAGGACTGTTTTCGCTAATTTTAGTGCTAATGCTTTTTTTACTGTGCTAAAACTGTAATAAACGACTTTGACATTACTAATTATATCGTCTAAGTACACAAAATTGAGTATTTTTCACGATTTTCATGGGATTTCATAATAATGTCCAGGATTCGCGGCAAAGGGACCACCTCGAAAGAACTCTTTAAAATAAAACAAACTTTTAAATCAATTAAGGTATTTTGTAAAAATCGATCAACATACTTAATAGGTATAAGAATCGAACCTCAAAATCATTCAGGAAGACTGTTGTACTGTAACATACTCGTAATATCGTAAACTGCTTAACCAAATCTTTCTGTATCATAAACATATATATATTAAATTTAACCTTATATTGAAGTTTTTTTTTAATGTGACATAGAATATCGTATCAACTGAACCATGCAACTACTTCAGTCCATATTCATTATTTTTTTTTATTTTTTTATGATATTAGAAGGCAACCAAGCAGACGGATTTCCTGATGGTAAGAAATTCACGCCGCCTAGAGACACCAAAGGTGGAAATGGTGCGTTGCCAACCTGGGGCCGGGATGTTAGGCCTCGAGCAAAAGTAAGTTGACCGGCTACCTTACCCTCCGAACCGGAACACGTCATGACGTTATGGCGGCAGGAATAGGTAAGGCGGTGGTACCAATCCGGGCGAGTCGCTGCTAAGCTCTACCACCTAGTCAGAATTCACGATGTTAGTGACGGTGAGCCTTTGCTCGCCTTTTACGAGCTGCCTGGCAAGGAAGGCAGATGGTCTATTCTACAAAGGAGCCCGGACCAACACGGGGAAATGTGGCTTATATTTAACGCATAAAATAAAGGATTAGAATTTATCATCAACCGTCATAATGATGTCAAAATTTTGCCTTGTTTAATTTTTAAAATCTAAATTTTAATCTGAACTATGTATAAAATAACACTATACTATATCAATGGTATTCAGGGGTGAATTCCTCTCACAAAATGAAATAAATACTACTAATGTATAAGAAAGTCAAGAACTATAATCAAAAGAGGCATAGTATTTTATAAATTATAAATAGAAAATTTTCTAACCGGAATTCATACTAAGTAATAAGTTTTTAAAAAAACAATTTTTTTGTGACAAGCTTTAATTTATTTAAACGTGAAGACGGTACTCCAAGACTTAACCTGGTATTAAAGTCTTTTTTTATAATGTGACATAGACTATCGTATTATTTTCCTCCATGTTGGTCCGGGCTCCTTTGCAGAATAGACCATCTGCCTTCCTGCCAGGCAGCTCGTAAAAGGCGAGCATAAGCTTACCGTCACTAACACCGTGACATCTGACTAGGTGGTAGAGTTTTGCAGCGACTCACCCGGATTGGTACCAACTCTTTACCTATACCTGCCGCCATAACGTCATGACGTGTTCCAATTTGGAGAGTAACGTAGCCGGTAAACTTACTTTTGCTCGAGGCCTTAAATTCCAGCCTCAGGTTGGCAGCGCACCATTACAACCTTAGGTGTCTCTAGGCGGCGTGAATTTCTTACCATCTGGAAATCTGTCTGCTTGTTTGCCTTCTAATATCATAAAAAAAAAATTTAATGAATATGGACTGAAGTAGTTGCATGGTTCAGTTGATACGATATTCTATGTCACATTAAAAAAAACTTCAATATAAGGTTAAATTTAATATATATATGTTTATGATACAGAAAGGTTTGGTTAAGCAGTTTACGATATTACGAGTATGTTACAGTACAACAGTCTTCCTGAATGATTTTGAGGTTCGATTCTTGGAAGACAATCCAATATCATAAAAAAAAATCAACTGAACCATGCAACTACTTCAGTCCATATTTATTAAAAACTGTGGCATAGAATTAACGCATAGAATAAGACATTAGAATTTATCATCAATCGTGATAATGATGTTAAAATTGAGGTATTATATTAATAATAATAATAAATTATATTAATAATTAATATATCGCCTCTGTGGTCTAGCGGTCCGGGTGTTGGACTTGACTGCTTGAGGTCCCGGGTTCGAATCCCGGGTCGGCCAACAAAAAGAAAATTGAATTTTTCCAATTTTCTAAAAAAAAATGTTGGTCGGGATTGGAAATGTGCCCGGTTGGCGATAGGGTTGCCACCTATCACATTGTGGGACTTAGTGTCTTCGGCTAGTTGTGGGTGCCCTGGTTGTGCCTCTGCCTACCTCTTCGGGGATATGGGCGTGAAGATACTTTTTATTATATTTAACAGAGGATTTGAGAAGTACTTTTCAAAACATATAAAAAAACCAAACATGATTTAGTAGGTGAAGTTGAAAGCTTTAGTAGTTTCTATGGATACCTTTCGTTTCCTGATTACGAAAACGAAAGGTATCCGTAGAAACTACTGAAGATCGTCTTTAGATCTTCTCAGTGTGAGGCCGCGATTCCGATCCGGTAGTAGTTTAAAAATGTCGACGCGCACAAATACCACTTGTATGGATCATATGAATAAAGATTATTTTGATTCTGATTCTGACTATAAAAAAAACGTATTTCCAAATATTTAAAGTAAAATTTTTGCAATGAATATTTCAGGCTTAAACAACTAAATAGCTTTTGGTCTTTTCGGATTATCCACTATGTGAAATTCATTTTACAACGCTGTGTAAAAATACCGACAGCGTTATATAACGTTCAGTTTTACTCCACGTTTCCCAGAAATCTACAAAACCATCGACGTTATATATATAATAGTATGTAACTGTATACTAGCTGTTGTCTGCGGCGTTGGCCGCGTTGTTAATGGCCCACAGGACCATTTTTTCGAGATAAATACTATCCTATGTGCTAATCCAAGTTAACCTTTATGTGTGTGCCAAATCATTCATGAAAATCTGTTAAGCAGTTTTTGCGTGAAAGAGTAACAAAAAAACATACAACATTTCGCATTTACAAAATATATAGTTGGATTACCTTGTTTACCTTCTGAGAAATGATTATTTTTTGTTTTTTCTTAGTTTAATATTTCAAACATGGCATTTTATTTATATAGCTCTAAACAAGCAGAATAATTAATTTTAAATCGACTTTAACATAATTACAAGTTCGCTCAAACGCAGGAGTAAAGGTGCGTCTAAAACTTATTACCCTGAAGATCCATAGAATAAGCAACTTATATCATAAGAGTGATAAAGAGGAAGTTCGTTTTTCTTATATTATTGGAAGGCAAACAAGCAGACGGATTTCCTAATGCTAAGAAATTCACGTCGCCTAGTGATAACAAAGGTGGTAATGGTGCAATTCCAAGATTAGGTCCTGATGTTAGGCCTCGAGGAAAAGTAAGTTTACCGGCTAAAACAAATAAATTACTTAAATAAAATCTCGGCATGCCAAAGTAAATTCTGCATTTATTTTGGCATGGATTTAATTAATGTAATTGGCAATGCAGATCAATTTCCCGTCGATCATTGGGTCATTCGTATTTCGGATTAGGACCTATTCTATAATCATAATTTTGAACTTCATTTGTCGTCGTTTAATTTAAGTCGGAAAGTTAGTATTTACTGCATTTATCTTCACCTTACTATTAAAATTGCTGGATTGAGCAGTACGACAAATAAGCGTGATAACATGCGAGACGTGCGAAAACAAGAAAGTAATGAATGGCAGTGTATTCTTTGTAACCCGTAAGCGACAAGTGCCTAAAGATGTTATTTTAAAAATTCCAAAATTGCCACATAGGAGTATGTCTTATAACGCCAAGGGGTTCTAAAGTCCTTCAGAAAATTGCGTTTCGTCCTGAATAACGACAGTTCACTCGAAAACCAAATTAACGCAAATTGTTTATCGCCCAAAGTACAAGCCGATTTTAAATAATTACTTAACACTTGCTCCTGTGGAAATCACACCTTTTCAAGTTCAAATTAAGAGTCTCGTTTCTTACGATGTGGCTTCACTACGGACAGTGACTAACAACCGCTAACAAGGTATCGATAGAGATTGCAACATTGTTAGGGCATATATCGATGTTAAGTATCTACTTAATTTATTGCAATAAAATCTGTTTATAGCTATACCCTCTATACCTTAACGATAAAATTTTTAACTGATGTAAAATTATTGGTGCCTAAGATAACGGTAAGTCTTCTGGTGTTTTATTAGCAGAAATAATGTAATATCTATTAAGCTTAACGAATTTCTTCTCCCGATGGCTAGGTTTTGAAACGGTGGTAGTTTACGGTGGACGGAGTTAAATTTATTAACATTTTGAAATGGATTGTAAGCGATAATTGAAATTGTAATAAGAATAAAACTATTTGTTGAATTAATATTAAAACATTGTGTAGGTATTTAATTAATCACTTTTTAAAAATATTTAAATATTTGCACACCACAATGTGGTAGAATATGTTGGAAAGCTTAACTAATTTTGTATCAACACACATATTCCGCAAATAAATATATTTTCTTTCTTTCTTTCTACTCTATAACATGAAATGACATTTATCTTAGTAGCCTTGATGTCATAGGCCTGTGATTATGTTAGTCCATACTTTCATAACGTCTGCCTATTTATATTTCTATCGCTCTATTTGTTATGCTTTCACGGCAACCGCAAGACTGATTTTGATGACTAATGAGATAACGTATTTTTATTTTGTTTCTTTAAAATTTATAGAATACTATCCCAAGCACAGGGCAAGTGCTAAAATAATAATACGTTGCGAGAAACGAAAGTTATGGCCATTCTAAAATGTGAATTTCATCTGTAATGATGAACTCATTTGGTGGGTACTCAGAATTGTGTATCTATAGGACATAACTACCCGCGTTAACGGGTTAGAAAGGAATTAAAAACTTCGCCACGAGACTTGAATCCTAAGTAGCTCAATTGGTTAGAGCATTCGTCGGCTTGAGACGAAAGGTTACTAATTCAAATCCTGTCTGGGGCGAAATTTTTCCTTCTTTAAAAATTAATGATATAAGTTTGTTATGACTACAGTTAAAGATCTGAATTCAAACTTGACTTCAATTTTCAAAAATCTAGGGCTTAAAGACTATTATAGTGCATAAAAATTGTATAGCAACAGCTTTCATTAACTTAAAGCATAAAGTTAACGAAAGCTGCTGTCCGAAGAAACTACTTTACGATGACGAAGTCGTTGGCTTACAGCTAATATTAAATTAAATAAACTAAGTAGATATTGTTTTGTGCTATAAATACAAAGTATTTAAAATTACAAAAACCATGAATGTTTTGTAAACAATTATAGACAGCATGCTCATTAAATCTGCAACATTGAATTACGACATTGTGTTTCCCTTCCAGTAACCTATAAGGGTATTTATTACTTCCATGACGTTTAATATTACGTTACTAATGATTAAAACTTTTAATGGATTTACATGCCTGTAATACTCAGAAACGATACATTGTATATAATCTACAAATCATAATAAAAAATCCATTTAGGCAGGTACTATTTAACGATTTTTATTCTAATAAAGTAGGTAAAAACTACTTTCTAATTTTGTGTATGTTAGGTAGTAGTTTTTCCAAAGATGACATCATGTTTATCGATATTTCTTATCGATACATTTCAGTTTAAATTTTTCAACTTTGCCGTGTTTGGGCAGGTGGCGAAACAGACAAAAGACTGTCCGTATCATTATGTTGTCTTGTTAAAGGCGCTTGCGCATCCAAGTTAAAACCCAATTATTTAAAGAGGTAGATAATCACTACGAAAACTTTTATAGTGTAATAAAAAATTCCCATGAGAAATTATTGACCTATGCCGGCGGTTTTAGTTTCAATTAATTATTTTTTTATAAGAAACAATACGGAGCAAGCTATTCACTTTGTAAAAAAAGATTATAGCTAATATGTCAAATACCCTAAAAATGCCATAAAACTAAAATTACAACCATTTCGTCTAAACAGCAGTGATAATTTTTATCCCGTTCGACTGTCATAAAACAGCCAAAAACAACATTTCTATTTTTTTCGTGAAACTGAACGAGTGGAACGAAATTTGCAGGAGCAGCTAGTAGTTGATGGTTAACAGACTAACTAGGCCGCACCACACGCAAACAAAACCAATATAATAGATGCACAATACTCTGACCTATAAGTGCAGGAATAAGATGTAAGAGAT
Source organism: Calephelis nemesis (assembly GCA_002245505.1). Classification (NCBI taxonomy): domain Eukaryota; kingdom Metazoa; phylum Arthropoda; class Insecta; order Lepidoptera; family Riodinidae; genus Calephelis; species Calephelis nemesis. The sequence goes on from NJDD01007191.1 coordinate 100,610, forward strand.
AGTAAAATACCTAAAAATTGGTACTATTACTTAAGAAATCTAGTCGAAACAGAATGTATGCTGGAAAAGAAAAAATATATAGTTTAAATACATATTGATATTAAAAGAACTCCATCTCTTTAGTCTACTAACACATAGTTATATTATAACAAAATAAATATTGAATTTTAAGATCTGTAGATCACTAGATCACCTCTGTGGTCTAACAGTCCAGCATGTGGACTTGACTGCATGAAATCCCGGGTTCGATTCCCGGGTCGGGCAACAAAAATAAAATTGGGTTTTCCCAAATTTCTAATGAAAAATAACGTTGCTCGGGATTGGATATGTGCCCTGTTGGCGATAGGCTAGCTACCTATCACATTGTGGGCCATAGTGTTTTCATTAGTCGTGGGTGCCCTTGTTGTGCACCTGCCTACCTCTTCGGGGACATGGGCGTGAAGATACTTGAACATTAAGATGATAGATGAACAGAAAGAACGAATAATTATAATAATAGCAGCTTAAATGTATATCTCAAGTCCCTAATTACACCAGTTATTAAGTTATATACCTTCACTAATTAAAGACATGGTGAAATGCTCTTAACCCCATCTAATGAACTCATCAAAACAAAACTTTCAACATTATCACATTAGTGCAGCCAGCATTAATTACTTGGTACGTTTATGGGCGTACATGTTAGGTAAGGGTATTTTGAATTACTATATGGTACTAATTCTCTTTATTGTACGCAGATACAGCGAGGTTTTATTGTTGTTTTAATCAAGTAAACGAGTAAAATAAAATCGACTGATCCATGGAATGACGGTTACATTAAGGCAAGGTAATTAAGGCTTAATACCTAAGGAATGGAACAACCAACTATATATTTGTAAGTAAATATCTTCATGCCTTTATACTGAAATAGTAAGCAGAGATATGACTAGGGCACTTTAGGCCCATAATGTGAGAGGTTCAAACCTATCATGCAATTTATTTAGAAACACTTGTACTTTCCACAATATAATTTATTATTTTTATGATTTAGCCAACCGGTTTCGCTATACAAGCATCATCAGGGCTATATAACAACTATAGTTATAGTATAGTTATAATGTAGTTATAAATATGAGTTGTTATATAGCCCTGATTATGCTTTTATAGCGAAATCGGTTGGCTAAATCATAAAAATAAAAAATAATAAAACATATTGTGGAAAGTACAAGTGTTTCTAAATAAATTGCATTAAGAATGGAATTCCACCAAGCACCGACGATAAGAAGTATAGAATCTATCAAACTGGGCACTTATCCTGAGCATGTTTACAGAAACAAAAAAATTAAAGATAACATGTTTTTGAGTTATCGGACCCGATTATCTAACCAATGAGCTCTTGGAATCAACGGCACCGTTTTACAAAAGCGATATATGTATTATTAAAAACTGCACAAAATGAAAATTATTACACTAAAACAAGTATCCTCACGCTCATATCCCCAAATTGGTAGGCAGAGGCACAACCAGGGCAGCAACGACAAGCCGAAGACCCTAAGTCCCACAATGTGATAGGTGACAAGCATATCGCCAACCGGGCACACATCCAATCCCGGACAACGTTATTTTTAATAGAAAATTAAAAATATGTATTTTCTATTCATTTTTGTTTGACCCGGGGATCGAACCCGGTACCTCAAGAAGTCAAGCACGCACGCAGGACCGCTAGACCACTTGGATACAATGTAACTTGATAGGATATTGTAGGCGTCAGGTTGGGTAGTTTTGAATTATTGTACTTATATGGTATCCATTTTGTTTTCTACCCAAGGACATAACGGTGGATAGAAACCTAGCTGGTATAAGATAACTGACTCTGCATTAGTGACAAAGATTGTAAAAAGTGGTAAAGTAGTTTTATGAAGAAGATTTGTGAACCTGTAAAAAGCTTTAGAAAAATTGTTGCAGATTCAAACGAGTCCATTTTTTATGGTATAAGAAGACGAATTTCCTGATGGAAAGAAATTCACGCCGCCTAGAGACATCAAAGATGGTAATGGTGCGTTGCCAACCTGAGGTCAGGATGTCAGGTCTCGAGCAAAAGTAAGTTTACCGGCTACATTACCCTCCGAACCGGAACACGTCATGACGTTATGGCGGCAGAGATAGGTAAGGCGGTGGTGCCAATTCGGCTGAGTCGCTGCTAAACTCTACCACCTAGTAGTAGATTTGGAGCCATGATCTAGTAGATTAACGCTTGGATTTTGGTTTAAAGTAAAAACAAAATTCATAAAGTGATTCCAATAAGCCTTAAAACTTAAAATATCTTCTATGATACTGGAAATCAAACAAGCAGACGCATTTCCTGATAGTGAAAAAATTCACGCCTCTCAGAGACTACAACAGTGCGTTGCCAACCTGAGGCCAAGATGTATGTCATACGAACGTCATTCGGTGCTATCACATGAATCGGAAAACGTCAACGGTAAGAGTTGACTTTATGGCGGCAGGAATGGATAAGGCGGTGGTACCAATCAGGGTAAATTGCAGCGAAACTACGACCTGGTCAGATGTCAAGGTGTTAGTGACATAAATTCTATGCTCGCCTATTACAAACCGCCTAGCGGGAAGACATATAATATGTAACTAGCTGCCCGCCCTCGCTTCGCATAGGTTATTCAAGAATAAAAATCCTGCTAATATTATAAATGCGAAAGTTTGTGAGTATATCTGGATGTCAGGGTGTCAGTATGGATGTTTATTACTCTTTCACGCAAAAACTACCAGAGGGGCTGGGGGAAGGGGGGAATGCAGTAAGCGCGCATGTCTTTGCTACCCTTCAACGACATTTAATATTGCGCCCGGAGATTTTAACTTTTTGGTAACTCATTAGTTGTTAATTTATTTCTGATAGTGTAAAAGGCAATTTTGGTCTAAATTACACGTGTACACGTTTACCTTGTGTTGGTCCGGGCTCCTTTGTAGAATACACCATCTGCCTTCCTGCCAGGCAGCTCGTAAAAGGCGAGCACGGGCACACCGTCACTAACACCGTGACATCTTACTAGGTGGTAGAGTTTTGTAGCGACTCGCCCGGATTGGTACCACCGCCTTACCTATTCCTGCCGCCATAATGTCAATGCCTGCTGTTGACGTGTTTCGGTTGGAGGGTATGGTAGTCGGTAAACTGACTTTTGCTCGAGGCCTTACATCCCTGCCTCAGGTTGGCAACGCATCATTACCACCTTTCGTGTTTCTAGGCGAAGTGAATTTCTTACCATTAGGAAATCCGTCTGCTTGTTTGCCTTCCAAAAACATAAAAAAAAACACGCAGTACGTATCTAACAGACTTATTTGATTTAGAGTTAATACAGTATTGTTAAAAATATGTTCATTTTACTGTTTTAAGTAAACGCAAAAAACGGTAATTGTGGGTTATTCTTTAAAGATAGATATACCACCACTTACTTTATTTGAGATCTATCAAAGAGGAAAAATCCCACCATACATTGTTTTGTTAAAACTCAAAAGGTTTTCGCAGCGTTTTAGAGGAAAGCTTGCCCACCCGATCGGCTTATTTTTGCCGACATATTGAACTAATATTGTTGTAATATCGTTGGTTTGTACAAAACATAAACTTACTATACACTAAAACCTTCCTTAAGAATTGTTCTATCTATTGTTAAAAACCGAATGAAAATCCGTTCAGTACTTTTCGAGTAAATCTCGAACAGACAGACTTTGTTTTATCAATACAATATATTGTATTGATTTATCTAGCAAAGGCACTGGGAGTTGGGACCAACACGAGGTAGTAGTTTAAATAGGGGAAATGTAGAACCAACGTTCAAATTTTCAACTAGAACGCGATAAGGACCTATATCATTTCAAAAATAACCAATAAAAATTATAATCTATGAATTTAATTAAAAAATTAAAACGAAAAACAATAATGTAGTAAGTTTTATGATGTTTGATTTCTCGATTGGCAACATTTATAATATGATGATAGGTGTATTGATAAAAATGAAAAATAGGTCATGGCAAATGCAACAATGTAACGAAAAAATAATATTTGAATATTGTCTTTTACCATAATTTGCTTTGAATATTATAAAACTGGTACTTTCCCAATAAAGACGTAACTAATCTAATAAAATGAACTTGTGTTATTTAGAATATGAGCTAGTTAATAGGAATCGTGCCTCATAACTCTTTCATAAGGTGTATAGACGTATGTGAAAATGCAATTAAGAACGGATACTATACAGCTTGTTAGAATTATTATGGGGGAAGTAACCGTGCAGTCATAGAACGTGATACCAATAGAACTCGATTGGAAAACTCGAAAGAATTTCGTGTAAATAATTTTCGAAAATTTCATATTTCAAAAAAATACTTTTAACGAAGTTTGAGTTAAGTTTAAAGATTAACGTTAAGTCCTTAGTTGAAGCTTTTTATTCCATTATTATGGGGCAAATGCAATAAATCAATTTAAGTAAGAGATAGGGCCACTTATTTATCAGAAATCTGGCAAACACTGTCATTTTTAATTAATTAAATAAAATCTCAGCAGAAAATCTTTGATAATACAATTATGTGCTAAGATATTTTTGATATTCTATACCTGTCTGTAATTTGTTGTGTGTGTGTTGTCTGTAAATATGTAATTTGTCATAAAGTTATAAAATAATTGTATTTAATGCTATTCAACATAAATTTTGCCATACCATGTATCAATGTTAAGACGTCTCTATTTTTATTTTCACCGTCTGACTTAAAACGTGGATTAAATCACTCCAAGGTTCAACCCGGTATTATAGACTTTACATTGTGATATAGACTATTACATCAACATTTTGTTCTTACCTTAGTCGATGTTTATTGGTCAGTGTTTATTGGAAGCATAAAATAAAGTTTAAAAAGTTGATATTTTAGTCATTCTTTAAAACAAAATTTATTGAATTGGGTAGTTGTATATCATATCAACCCTAACAAAACACACAGCAATTTATTGTCTATTTAATATATTCAAATATGAAATTATGAAACAAATTTTTTGACATTGAATTGATAAATGCTATAAATAATAATAAATAAAGAAATGTATTTGGTAAGTTACACAAATTGAATCTAACCCCAAAGTTAACATTTTATAAGCTCGTGTAGTGGGTTTTATTAAATGATTCTATTTGTATTGTTTCTTCACGCCCATATCCCCGAAGAGGTAGGCAGAGGCACAACCAAGGCACCCACGACTAGCCGAAGATACTAAGTCCCATAATGGGATAGGTGGCAAGCCTATCGCCAGATTCTAAAACATGAAAATACTTAAGGAGATACTAGAATAAACGCCCAGCCCGGAAATGCAGACATCTAAATCTTCATCACACAAATGCCTGCCCCCGTCGGGAATCTAACCGTGGTTGATTGGTCGGTACACGCTAGCACGAGGCGGTTCTATGCCTAAGAGTATTTTACTATTAAAACATGAGTCAATTAACTATCCATAAAATTGACTTAAATTTTGAAGTTAATGTTGTTGAAATAGATGGTTATTAAATCGTATATGTAGCTATATTTTTTATGTAAAACGCTATTATTTTTATTACAAAGTCTATCGCACAAATATGGCTAACTGTTCAAATTTCTGAAGTTCGTAGTAAGGGATCGTTCAAGTTTATTCGGATCCGCAGCGAGTTGGTATTATGAATTGCGTACGAGTATGTTTAATTTAGTTGCGGTTTGAAATTCCTTGAGGTTATGGTTTAAATGTATTACGTGAGATTACGCTTGCCTTGAAAGTATAAAGTGCGCTGTGCTTAAATATATTACGTGTCTAGATTAGATAATTTAGGTTAAGTATACGCTGTACGAGCATCCTAATTATCTTAAGCTTTTAGCAGATTGTTAAGTGATTTTTTTTCATTTTTAGGCGATTTCTTCGAAACTAGAATTTTTGGATTATTGTTTGCCACAAACAGAGACACACATACATAGAAACAGACATACTCGTATCAAACTTTATAAGTTAAGTAATTAGATTAACTGCAACGATTACAGAAACAGAATACCGTAACTTATAAAGTTTGATGCATTAGCCACCTTCCAGTTCAATCACCATATCCTTTTCATCAAATCCTCGTCATCAGTAAATATATACAGATCTACGTAAGGCGAATCGAATGACTGAGCTTGATTGGGTTTGGTCAACTGGACTGGATTGCTTCGTCTATTCGTTTAAGCATCATTCAGACGGTTGTAATCATGCCCCAATCACACCTTCCACAAAATGCGGCAATTGCGGAACCTATTTTGTTGCACTGCAAAGACGTTACTATAAATGGTGGATCAAATTTTACTGTCGTCAAGTTTTATAAACTAATCGTCACAATTTCCTCATTTGAAAAGCCATATAAATAAGTGTCTTTTTTCAAGTTTATTCACATGGATCATACCAGTGGTACTCGTGAGCATCGACATTTTTGTTGTTTTATCGTCACGCTATTAACCCCGAAAACTAGGCAGAGTTACAACCAGGGTACCCACGACTAGCCGAAGACATTAATTTCTATAATATGGTAGGTACCAAGGTAGCAAGCTTATCATCGCCAACCGGGTACTTATCTAATTCCGAGTATCGTTGTTTTTTTATTAGAACATTGAAAAAACACATACACACATTTATTTTTTGGTGCCAAATTTGAGAACTCGTTAAGTCAAGTACCTACTTCACCGGGCCGTTAGAACAGACAGGCGATTATGAGGAAACAGAAATAAAGAAATTTGAAAAATTTAATAGAAAACATTGATTCTGGAAACGCTGAAAACATTGATTTTGGAGAACATCTCGCAGATTTAGTCAGCTCACGACCACGACAAATGCAACTTGGTTAAAACGTCTAGCATCTACATATATAAGAAAATACTCGTTAAAGATCATTTAAATAAACTAAAGGACTTTGATTATATAATAATCATTTCCGAAATCCCTAAAATATGACTATCTTTATTCGTTACGAATCTCGAAGTAGCTACCGTTGGAGTAGTGTGCATCTCACTGACGGATGAAAATCTGGATCTCAGCCAGGAGAGGCACAGGACAATGCTATCATATATCTCAAGTTACATTATCATATAGAGATGTTAGAGCTCTTATTCTTCAGAAAATGATCAACATTCAACTAATTTTTCTTTTTTAATTAACTAGCTGTTCCCACCACCTTCGTTCCGCCCGTTTAGTTTGTATGAGAAAATTAATATGTTTTCCCCAGTTCCCTCACAATCGAACAGGATAAAATGTATGCTATATCCTTCTCCCGGTTCAAAGCTACCTCCCCACTAATTTTCAGTCTAATCGGTTCAGCAGTTCTTGAGTTATAAATATTTTAACTAACAACACTTTCTTTCATAAATATAGATTAACGAGTGTCGGTTACTTTAAACAAAACATATAAACAATACTTGAAATTATTGTCTCTCTCGCGACTATATCAGAGCTAAATATCTTAAAATACGAACTTTCATCCCCGTTAAAGTACTTTGGGGTTAAATTGAAAAAAGGAGCACATTTTATAAGGAAATACAACTTTAAAACCGGTCCAGGGGAATAGCTGTGATAGAGTAACTGACATACTGACATACAGTCCGACATACATGCACATTGTCTTGTTCTTAATATTAGTATAAAAAACTAAATTTGATGTATAGTTGAGGTTGGAGGAAATTACTTGTTTCTTTAAAAAATAACAGATTAAATTGCTTGAAGTCTTTTGCAGCAGAAATTCTCATTACCCAGATGTCGTATCCCTCACCGCCTCCGGGATATGAGTAGAAAAAATGAAAATGTTTTTATAAACTTAAAAAGGAAAAATACAAAGTACCTACTCCTGTATAACTGCGTATAATAATAAACATTTGTCAACTGAGCGCTAAATCATGTAACTAAATAGTTTTTTTTTATGATATTGGAAGGCAAACAAGCAGACGGATTTCCTGATGGTAAGAAATTCACGCCGCCCAGAGACACCAAAGGAGGCAATGGCGCGTTGCCTACCCGGGGCCGGGATGTTAGGCCTCGAGCAAAATTAAGTTTACCGGCTATCTTACCCTCCAAATCGGAACACGTCATGACGTTATGGCGGCAGGAATAGGTAAGGCGGTGGTACCAATCTGGGCGAGTCGCTGCTAAACTCTACCACCTAGTCAGAATTCACGGTGTTAGTGACGGTGAGCCTTTGCTCGCCTTTTACGAGCTGCCTGGCTAGGAAGGCGGATGGTCTATTCTACAAAGGAGCCCGGACCAACACAGGGTATAGTGTTTGTTTCCTACTAATGAAGCTACTAAATCCAACAAAACGAAAGTTCCAAATATTTTATTAAAACAGGCGTTACTTGTTGATGTGGCCGTGTCGTGTGAATGATTCAGTCGCGTAGGTGTGCAATACATTGACAATGACAGTGGTCATTTAGGCGTCCTCGGTATTTCGCTTTGGTCGCGTAGGTTTGGCCAAAGCCCTTACAAATGCCTGCTATATTTTTTTAGGAACCCACTGCTGTTACCGATGCGGTGATGTTTTACTAAGGTCATACTAAAAGTTCTAGGTTCTGATAAATAAGACTAAATAAGGGCACTGGAAACCCCACTCATCAGCATAGGACACTTTAACGATGAGTATTGACATTACGTCGGTAGAAATGGGTAACGCTGCAGTACGAATTCGGGCCACTAGCTGTAACCTACTTCCTAATAGTAACTAGACAAACTTGTGAATTAACTATCCAACAATCACAAGCGGCCGATGGGGTCATCGCAATCCGATGCCATGTGTTTGTTCGCTGTTATTAAACAAACCTGAACATAGAACAAAATTGTAAACTTTTAACGATAAGGATAGTTACCTAAGGCTACGAACTTTCAAGTCATAATAATTCAGATTCAATTGCAACATCTCGCTCGTGCTGAAAAGTCTTTCGGTGCAAATGTTTGCAACTGTAAGAGCCACTTTTTAAGGAAACTGCGATAAAGTGTACTTTCTTACGTTTGCGGTTACGTTATCGCATTAGAAATAATTGTGTGGATATGACTCGGTATTTTATAAACTAACTACAAAAAAGAAAAGGTTATCAATTCGACTGTCAATTTTTTGAATTACCTCGTAATCTTAACCTACCTACTAAAAAAACCATCAAACCATGATGTGGTAAAGAAATTGCTGCCAATTTTCCACAGGTTCCACAAGAGGTATGCTATCTGCTTAATATTTACCTACTGAATCAAGCGGTTGGCATAATATGTTCAATGAGCCAACTATCAACAAACATCACGTTCTTTATGTGGAAGGTCAGCGAACAAGCACAAGGTTCTTCTAATGGTAAGAGATAACCGTGACCTATAAACACCATAGATGTAACAGGTGTGTTTTTGTCCTGTGGCCCGAACATTACCGCGGCAGGAATAGGGAAAGCAGCGGATCCCTACCCTGACACGTTGCTGCACAGCACTCTATCACCAGTAAAGTAGAATAATTCTCGATGGGGAAAGACATTTGAGTAACGACCATATTTTTGCACCATTTTTCAAATTTAAATGAAAAAATGGAAATCAGTTTGTAGTAGAATCGTAAAAGTGTTATTTAACACAATGTGTATGATTTGAAAAATGGAATTCCTCTAAGTTTGGACGTTGAAAAGTTAAAATTTCAATACTTTTCTAGAATTGGATTATTACAAAATTGAATCCAGTATGTCTAAAATATGTAGGGGAGAGCGGGGTTCAAAGTTCCGGGGGTAGGTTGTTCCGATGCATTTAGCTTCGCTACGCAAAGAGATAGCAATAGATATAAAGTGCTTCGCGAAACGTCATGCGATCGCGCAATTGCGGCAACCATTTTAGTGGTGCGGTGTCGGCGTTCCATAGTGGTAGTTGATAGGAGTCACATAAACTGTACGTAAGTAAAT
>NJDD01007191.1:120768-138996 GCA_002245505.1 Calephelis nemesis
TCCTAAGTAATTTTACACAGAAAATCATGAAAAAAACCCGTGTTGCACAAAGTTCCTAATATTGCGAAACACAATATCGAGTCATAAGTTAAATGACAGCTAGAGTATTTCCGATTAATAACAGATGGCGTTTTTACAAACCGTAGAAAGCATAGGCATCTGGGTTACCTTTTTATTGCAGGACGTAAAACACTACATTTTGTCTGTTTTTCTATCCACGTAATCTTTTCTATCCACGTAATCTTATTGGATAATACACAATTACACAAATAATTTATAAAAAATAAATAAATGAATGTTATAGTGGATAGAACTAAATTATAAAATAAAATATGATTACATCAAGTACATCACATATGATGAAGGTAGTCTATGCTATGATACCTACTAAACGCTAAACTCTTACTAACTACCTACGATTTAACTTTCAGTGAAAGAGCTCATCAATCCCGAAATCTGTATTACCTGATGCTGTGGATGTAAAGAGATCTTCGAAGCTCACTTACTAGCAGGTTACCCGCTAACCTTTTTACCTTGATTTTTATAAGAAAAAAGACACTATACTTTGTATTTATTAAGTTATTTAGCATTTATTATTGAATATCAGTACAAACCTTTAAAAAATATATGACAAAAGAAAAACAGGAGAGCTGTATAAATAGAAGTCCTATCGCTCGAATAAATTTCTGCCAGAGCACTAGCAAAGACAGTTCATTACTTTGCTCGCATGGAGAAAAACTGGAGTCATCTACCCAGCAATGGCTTAGCCAAATAGTATCAGGTCAGAAGAAATCCTTAATTTCAAAATTTCTTGATTTACGAGTCATAACATTTAGAAAACTATTTAATTCTTCTGCGGTAGCCTGTTTAGATATCAGAATAAAAAATATCACTCGCCAGCATTCTAGTTATCTTCATACTCAAAAAATATAGCACACCTTGCTCTATAGCAGGGGTGGGCAAATTACGGTCCGCGGGCTGGATCCGGCCCGCCTAGGTTTTTTTTAGAAAAAATATGAATCTCCTAAAAAAATAATGGTCGAAATATTAAAAGACTATTGAGATTTGAACAATTAAGATACTGAATCAATACTTCAAACATATATATAATATGTATATGTTTGAAGTATCGATTCAGTATATATAGCGTATACGCTATATATAGCGTATTTCATATGTTAAAACTTCATAAATAGATTTTATTTTAATAAAGGATTGTAAAATAAAAAATAATTACTTATGTCATCTGTATACAATGTTTTACAATCGTAATATTCACTGCTATTTTTAGGTGTTTTAATAAACCGGCCCACCTCAAGATTAATTATAATTTACTGGCCCGCCACTAGATTTTTTTTAATTTATCGGCCCGCGGTCAAAATAATTTGCCCAGCCCTGCTCTATAGCGACATTAGAAAGAAAAACAAACATGGACACACTTCGAAATTTGTAATCCACTCTAATATTATAAATGCGAAAGTAACTCTGTCATTCTGTATGTCTGTCTGTCTGTTACCTTTTCACGCCTAAACCACCAAACCGATTTTAATGAAATTTGGTATATAGATAGTTTATATTCATGAAAAGGACATAGGCGTATTATTTTTTGGAAATTCAACCCCTAAAAGGGTTAAAAGGGGTGGCAAAGTTTGTATGAGAAAAATATTTTAATTGCACATTTTTGCATAAAACTTTGAATTAATGCTTTTTAGTACAAATGATGAAACACGTATTTCAGGGTTTTTCGAAATTTACCTCCTTTGGGAGTTGGAGGGGGTGGCTAAGTTTATATGAGAAATTTAATTCTATTGAAATATTTTGCGTCACACTGAAATAATGCTCTGCAATACAAATCATGAGATACATATATAAGCGTTTTTTGAAAATCAACCCCTATGAGTGTTAACGAGGGTGGCACAATTTGCGTGCATATGAAAATTCGTCATTTTTAAAGCTGTAACAGTGAAACTTTGTATTTAGACACTTTATGATGAACGAAAGAACATAGGCTACTTTTTATCACAAAAAATGAGGGGAAAATGGGTAAAGAGGTTATGAATGTTCGTATGGAAAATCGTTTTTTGTTTGAAAGGGTATATTTCCCCATGGTCCCATGGTCATCAGGTCAGGATGTGATGATGAAATCCTGGGAGAATGGAAACCCTAAAAAAATGTTGGCAAGAATAGTGTTTTTGTGGATTATGATTACTAGCATTCGAAAATGGACTCACTCCATACTCAGACTCAACAGACTTGCGGAACAGGCTGACCGTTAAGTGTCTTAGAGGGATTTGCAGATATTTACACAGACGCAAGGGAGAAGATCAGCTAGCGCTCAGCGTCAAGCTCAAAGTAGAATACTTTACAGAAGGTTTAATAGGAATGTTTTTTTTAATGCAGCATTCGATTATGACCAAACGTTACAGTATAAAAATCCTTCTTTGATTTTAATTGGAAAAATGATTAAAAATATCAGCATTGTGATCCCTTAAAATTCAAACATGAAACGCAGGGTTGTTCTAATGGTAAGGTATTATTACTTATGCTTGATGAACCAGCTGAGCCGCTATCGTCTCCTCTATTGTGCAATTCTGATGAATCTCGAAGATTTTAAAGCAATATGCTCAAAAACAATAATTGTTTTCAAATGATGTCGTTTAGAGTAGGTAGACACATCATTATGCCAGGATATTCTCTCACATTTTTCTGTGCAAGGCCAAATTTTTTCACAGAATCTGTTCATACTAATATTAAAAAGCTAAAGAGTTTAATTTTGTTGCTACATTTTCTAAATGTGAGTTTCTGAAGATATCCCCGAAGGGTTAGTTCTGCCTAACTGCACAACCAGAGCGCTCACGACTAGCCGAAGACATCAAGTCTAATGTGGTAGATGACAATCCTGTAGCCAACCGGGCACTTATCTAATCCCGGGCAAGTGGCAACGTTATTTTTAGTAGAAAATTGAAACTTCACAATTTCTATTTGTTTTTTTTGTTGCCCGGACCGGAGATCGAACCCAAGATCTCAAGAAGTCATTCCGAAGACGGACGGTTAGACCTCAGAGACGATATGTATATATTTCTAAAATTTCGAAAAAAAAGCTCCGTAACTTGCTATACAGTTTAATTTCACAGGAATTGCCGAAGTGCAGATATAACTGTGGAGACAATAACGTATTTCTACTATTTATCTGAGATGAAATTAGAAAAGAGAAAGTGTATGTTCAGTTTTAACGGCAAAATTGTTGAATTGATTTTAACATTTAAAAAAAAGCTAGCTAGCTAGTATTAATATAGAGTATCAAATAACGTTATGTTTTAATAGTTTAACGCTAAATGAGAATTTTAAATGTAACGTGTAGTGTGTATGATTAAACATGTTTCTAATTAAAAAAATTAAAAAAATATTTAAAACTTTATGTATTGGAACAAACCACACGATCAGTACTTAAATTTAAAGCTACCAGAGGGTCGCAATGTGACCACACACCAAGAACATTCGGCGAAAGAAACTTAGCAGGCTTGACTTTTTTTAATTAACCATACTAATTACAAAAATCATCATTAATTACATAGCACTTTGCAACTTTTTGTTTCGATAATGGCTGGTCTTTGCATATAGTGCGTGTACCCATATTAAGTTGAGCGCACATTAAGTCATGTCGTGGTATATGTAGTACAATGCGGCAAATGCAGAGGCATTAAACTGTGCTGCGGATCCTGCGCTTTACATTAATTTCGTAATTAAGTGAACGATTAAATCGATGGTTTATTTCGTTTGCGGCCGTCCGACATGTTTCTGATTATGTTTTACAGCAATTATCCGATTTTGGTCGTCCCTGCAGTTGCATTGTATACATGTAATATAAATAACAAAAGGCGAGAATTTACAGTGTCTGAATTTTAATTTTATTTTATAGACAGTAATATTTGTAAAACAATTTTTAAACCTTTAATTACAAACCTGACATTTTGCTCTCGACACTCTCTGCTTATGACTCGGCTTGAACATTTGAAAACCTATTTGTAAACCTTTTTTATCCCGGAAATGGACCAGAATAATAAAGATGATAATTAAATTTATTTAAGTATATAAGTAAAACAGCGTGTACCATAAAGTTATTTATATAAAAAGACAAAAGTCATTCTTGATACATTACGTTACATTACTTAATCTTTAACATTTATAAAATACTAAATTGATTAACTTATTAACGGATGTATTAACCCTCAACCCATACTACTGGATGGGTAATACTTAAATGTAGGTAGATTAATGATGACATATGAATTTGCTTCAAACATTTTTGGTAATTCAACCTCAAAGAGGTGAAATATGGGATGAATTTTTTTAAAAAAAATCTATCTATTCGAGCACCGATTGTGATTGTGCTGGTTGGGCAATAAAAAAAAAGAAAATGTGGTTTTTCCAATTCAGAAAATGTTGTTAGCGATTGGATGTGAGGGACTTAGTGTTTTCGGCTAGTCGTGGGCGTCCGGTTGTGCCTTTGCCTCGCTGTTCGGGAGTGAAAATATTTTTTAAACTCCTTCAATCAATCAGAATCTGAGACTTTTCGGTACCATCTCAGAATCATTGGATGATTCATACATCGAATGCTTTCGAACAAGGAATGATCAAATCGCGACAAGGCAATGAAATTGGATTAGGTTTTCGCAGAATGTACTTAAATTATTATTTTATATATATAAGTCTCTTGGAGGCAAACGAGCAAGTAGGTCACCTGATGAAAAGTGATCACCGCCGCCCACGGACATCCGCAACACCAGGAGTATCACAGATGCGTTGCCGACCTTTAAGGAATGAGAACGATCTTTTCTTGAAGGTTCCCAAGTCATAATTGTTTGGGAATACCGCCCTCGGTAACTGATTCCAAAAAGATGTTGTGCGAGGTAAGAAATGTCTTCGGAATCGCACAGTTGTAGATCGCCACGCATCAAGATGGTGGGCATGATATCTTAAGCTCTGACGCGATGTCCGAAGGTGGAAATCAGCGGCTGGAATTAAACCAAACAACTCCTCAGAACATTCCCCATGATAGATGCGGTAGAAAACATTGAGGGACCCAACATCTCTACGCAGCGCCAGGGGATCAAGCCGATTGGTAATTGCCCGGTCATTGACAATTCGAATAGTTCTACGTTGAATGCGGTCAAACGGAAGGAGCTGGTACTGTGGAGCCCCTGCCCAGAGTTGAGAACAGTACTTCATATGAGGCCGAATTTGCGCTTTATATAGTTGTAAGCGATGGGTCGGCTTGAAATACTGTCTCGCTTTACTGAGCACACCAAGTTTTTTCGAGGCTATTTTAGCCTTCTCCTCCAGATGACCACGAAATTGAACATTACTCGAAATGCCAACGCCGAGTATACCAATGCTGGCTGTTGCAGTAAGGCAGTATTTTTATATTTTCTTATCTTCACCTCCATTAAAAGAGTTCAAACCGTACCACACAAAGGTTTCTTTTTTTTATGTATGCTCATCAGTACAAAATGGCGATTGAGGCTGTAAAATATAATCACCGGGTAATACACTTGCTCTCGCGTCGACCGAGATGATTGCAGTCATAAACACAAATCATAACATTCGAATAACCGTACCCTAGGCAACATAGTCGTGAAAGCATCAATCTTTTTTAACGCACACTGATTATGGTTCTTTTATATTTGTGGTGTTGCGCTTTGTCGACCGGTGTAAGTGAACTGGTACAAATATTCGATGTTAGCGCCGACCTTTTAATTCTTGATACAGTTAAATTACTTTTCTCTGTTATTATTGAGTGAAACTTTGGCATAGTTTATAGGCTTATTTAAAACATATTGTTTTTTTGTGTCATGGGGAATCTCTAAACCTATTTTTAGAATACAAAAATAATGTTATTAGATACTTACTTAACAATTGATTTTCAAAATGAATAAAAATAATTTATTTAAACCTGTAGGATTACTCTTGAATCTCGATATAATTCAAATTGGAAATTGGAAATCGTGTATGTCTATGTGTAATTTAAATGGTAGTACTGTAAGGTACGGTACTACCATTTAGATTATGCGCTTCGGCTTTACACTTTCTACTCTTTTTGCACTTGATACTTTTGCTTTTAAATTGACTGACCTAATCCAAATTTAAGCAAAATGATTAATTATGTGTAATAACAACTCTATATAGATATCTTTAAAATACATTGGGATTTCCGAAGATTGACAAATATAGCCGAAGCGCATAATTTAAATAGTACTACGATACACACTTTTAAAGACTGTATTAGCGGATTTAAACATTTGGTTACAAATAAATTCAACGATTCTGATAAAATAATTTATTGTTTACTATTAAACAAAGTAAAGAGTAGAAGTATCTACACGCCCATATCCCCGAAGAGGTAGGCAGAGGCACAACCAGGGCACCGAATAGCCGAAGACACTAAGTCCCACAATGTGATAGGTGGCAAGCCTATCGCCAACTGGGCACATTTCCAATCCCGACCAACATTTTTTTGTATTAGAAAATTGGAAAAATCCAATTTTCTTTTTGTTGGCCGACCCGGGATTCGAACCCAGGACCTCATGCAGTCAAGTCCAACACCCGGACCGCTAGACCACAGACGCGACTGACTATTAAATAAGTGTTTATAATTCGCCAGTATTGTGTTATAGACATAAAATAACTACTCGATTCCAATTTCCAATATTGCATGAATCGAGTTTCAAGAGTAACCCCATGCCTTTGTCTATAACTATGATAAATATAAAAGGCTAGGCAGTGTAGGCCTAGAACATAGGACACACGTGTTCCGATATAGGCGGTGTTACATTGCGACAATAATTTAACGTCACTGGCACTTGCATTGAAACCGCAGTACAATTTAAGAGGCGTGCAATAAGGGAGCCAGCATTGTCTGCCAGCGTCTCGTGTTACCCGCATGCACTATGCTTTATGTAAACCTTAATCTAGTTTCAGACTTTAAAATATTAAGCCTGTACCGTTTACAAATAAATTGCAGTTTTAGATGAAGATAGATGATCTGATGGTTAAGAATAAAACCACCAAACGAAGTATTAAGTTTATTATGTAATTAGACTATACTAATGGTCGCCCATTGTTCGAAATTCGACCATAATAAATTTTAATATCTTGTTGATAAGAACGCCATCTTCATTTCTCAAGACCAACTACTTGGTTTCCAAATTTTTTAGTGAGCCATCTGTGATCTTTTATCGTTTTCATCAATATATTTGTTTGTGTGTTTCAAATGCATGGTAGTGTGGCTCATGGTTTATTTATTGATTCAATGTATTTTATAAGCTTTACTATTGAAAAATATTAGCGTTCTGCATTTTTCTTACACATGAACTATAAGTTTGTCTAATTTTATGTTCCTGCATCCGCGATATTTTCGTAAAAAGGGGTCCAAAGTTTTGGCATCTCGTATTAATATATGATTACTTAAATTGCTTTTGTTTAGTTAGGTAACATTTCTATTTGTTTTTTTGTCTTGCTTTTCTTTCTTTTAGATGATGATGCTGTGTTACTTACACAAGTGTATGGTATATAGAATGAATAGTACCTACTTAAAATCTGATTCATATAAATAATAATAAATAAATACTTCTAGAAAAATTGCGCAAATGAATTTAACCCTAAAATAAGCAAATTCCATCCTTGTGTTATGATTTTGATAACAATACTAATACATAGAAATATTAAACGGATAGCAGTATAAAATTGGATAAACACTCATGCCCGGAAACACAAACATTTAAATGTTCATCACAAAATTGTCAGCAATCGTTGGGAATCGAACCGGAGCCTCGAAGGTGGTTGATGGGGTTAGGCGTGTACGTTAACCCCTCGATCAACAAGGCGGTCAATTATAAATACCAATTTTTTTGTAACGTTAAGAGTTGACGACTCCATCGCTTTATGTTAGTTACAGGAATCCATGTGTGCGGTCAGTCATAATTAGGTGGTATAATAACGTGATTTCACCATCTTTCATATTTCTGTTGCCATATCATCACCATTATCGTGTTCCATGCTAGTTCATAGGGTAGCAGGTAGACTTGCACACATGGTCTAATACCTAGCCATAAGACGGTGGCGACCAGTAACGTTTATGTAGACGATTGTCACTAACAACAAGAAAAGCGATTGTCACTATCTCCTAGCATTAAACAAAGATATTTATATAGCAGCGGTAATACTTCAGTACATTTTAAAACAGGTGATATTTTTATCATCCTTTTTTTCCCACGCTACAAAGCAAATTGTTTGGCACAGTGAGCCACGTAACTTTATTCTCGTATCTTTTGAGCCTACCCTGAAAACTATAGGCCTATAGGGGATGCATTTTACAAAACACTCGGTATTTTTATTTACCCGTCCAAAAGTGCAGTACAATGAAAGAGTTTTCCCTTTGTTATTGTTACGATCCATATTAGTTTTTCACTTTTAGTGCCAGTGTTAAGTCGATTTTGATAAAGTTTTTAGAATTAACTTAGAATTTAATTACTTGTAACGAAATACATGACATCTTTCGTTCAATGTAATTGACAATTAAGAGAAAATTTAACTTATAACTTTTATGATTTATCTCAGTTTGACAACGGTGCATTGTCATTTTTAGGGTTCCGTACCCAAAGGGTAAAAACGGAAATCTATTACTAAGCCTTCATTGTATGTCTGTCTCTGTCCAGGCTGTATCTCATAAAACGTGTCAACGAGAGAGCTGAATTTTTTACAAATGATGTATTTCCGTTTCTGCTATATCAATAAATACTAAAACTTAAAAAAAACTATTAAGGGGGTCTCCACACACTAAAAGTGTTTTTTTTTTTCGTATTTTTTTGCTCAATATTAAAAACGATAACAGGTAAACGCTTCAAATTTTCACAGAATATTCACTTGTGTATTACCTTTCAAACTAAAATAACAATAAAGTAAATATTAACGGGGGGCATACAACAAATGAAATTTTTTAAAGAAGGTAATAGTACGGAACCCTATGTGCGCGACTCGCACTTGGCCGGTTTTTCTAAAATATCTTTGATGTCTATAAGTGTTTTATAGGTAAGGTAATCTGTCTGTGCTTGTTTTCCTTGGCCGAAAGAAACATGTTTTGCCTTTGTTTTTACCAGGCACATTTAAATCATGTGGTTTTTTCAAATGCAGTTCGTAAATGGTTCGTGGCACTTTGTTTGTCCTTGATATCGAGTTTATGATTAAGTAGCAGATATTCGCGATGACTTACCCAAATAGATATCTCTGATTTTATAATAGGTAACATCTAAAGCACCAGCCAAACTTTGAGAAACGGTTCGGAATCTATAACAGTTTCGATCTAAAACTAAACATTAAAAAAAAGTGTGTGTGTCAGCTACGACGCACGGTTGGAAACGACGAAGCACACATGTCTCCTACAGCAGATTTAGTTATGTTAATTCTTCTTAAATTAGTATCATCGAATACATTAGAAGTGTGATCCAAATAGTCAGTATTTTTATAGATACTCGTAGTGACTCCTCCTGCACGGAGACTACGAAGTATCGCGCAGGAGGAGATCCCGAGAATGAGATACGCTGTGTAATGTATTCCATCTCATTCTTTTAAACGTTTAACCCTATAGATATATATGTTTGTCTCTTTCTACGTAACGCCTCAACTTTTCGTGTTACACTTGATTTTACTCCTCATAAAATTTCTGTACCGGGCCTTATAACTCAAATCGTTTCTTAAGGAGTAAACTCCAAAAATCATTTTCTAACTTTTATCCGACGCAAATAACAAAATGCACGGCTATAACGTCAAGAAAGCATAAAACTGGTTCCCGCCGGCCGCAGTCGCATCTGCAAGCCAGTTACGTCATGAATCGTACTAGGTACGACATAGCGTCACAATTCACAAGTGAAGAAGTTTGCGGACTGTTTCAAATGAATGTTCACAAATGTAAGTATTAAAATTTGGCAATAATATTTAAAATGCGTTACCATTTAAGCCTATACCCTCTTATTTTAAAAATTGGTCAGTCCTTTCAAAGTTACCCTGTATATTCCTACCATCAAAAAATCAATTTTCGTCGCTGTTTTGTAACGGTTTTGTAAAGGGGGTAGTATAATTACTCACGATATGAGAGAGAATATCAGAAACACGATTTGATAACGCTCCTTAACCTCTATCATCGTTTTTTGGGCGACATGGTTTTTTATTATCAGAACATTCTGCTTGTTCGCATTTGATTTTTGCATTTGATATAACATACATACATACATACATATCTTCACGCGAAGTTCCTTACGTGGTAGACAGAGAGTATCGGGTGCCAGACCTCACGATCCTGACAAACCTTTCTTGATTCCTTCACATTTGATATAAAGAACTAACAAGTTATGTTATATCATTATAACACAGTTTTAGTTATCATTATAAAAGTTAAAAATGAACCCTAAAATAAAAAACTCATTGAAATAATAAAAAAGCGACAAAGTGCGAGTCGGACTCGCCCATGAAGGGTTCCGTAGCAGCAACACAAATGTTTTATTACAATTCAGTTCATATACGATAGTTGCTGTTAACGATTTGTAGCTTATTGTAAGCAGTGGGTTGATGGTGAGACAGAAGGTACTATAACACGATGCCAAAGAGTTAACAACTGCTTGTATGTAGTTAAACATATTTCGCATAGGAAATAGGAATTAGAAAGTGTTGCACAGCATGACTTTATCTATGATGTTTATTATGAGATTCAAGTGGGCTGTCCTACGCAGCGCGTAATTAGCGAAGCCTCCTTGAAAGTCACATTTAAAAGGTAAAGCTATTTCGTAATTACTGTTAAAGACTGCCTAAATCAGATCAGTATTTACACAGACATTACATTAAAAGGCTAATACTAAACGATATCGCGATAGTAAACTACACAGCGCTATCTTTTGGCAGTGAGGTACATCTGTTTTAAGTGTTGGTGTTACAGTACGTATTAAAAAAAACTACTAACTAGATATTATTCAAACCAATTTTCAGTGGAAGTTTACATGGTAGTGTACATCATACATATTTTTTTAATTTTATCGTTCTGTTATTTTAGGAGTTATAGAGGCAGATTCTACAAATTTAGAAGAGTCTTTTGGATAATTTATTGGGTTTAGATATAAAATAAAGTAGAAACCACATTATACTTTATTATACTATATTCATAGATAACCCGCACTTATGAGTTTAATTGAAAAAAAATTCGACTTTTAGTACAAAGTCTCCTTCTTTTAACTTCCAATATTTATTGTTTTTTTAAGTATGTTTCAAAATCTTAATGCTGTTTACAGAATACATCAACTTACCAACTACCAAGTTTTAACAGTATATTTCTCATACTTAGGCTACGGAACCCTAAAAATTACTTTAAATTCTCTTATGTGAAATGAGTTTATTTCATAAACATTTTCTTTAGGTGAAAAAATAAGAGAAACGAAGGGGTTGAGATTATTACAAAGCGAAAAGAGCCTTTCCAAGGTTTCTAATACATACTAGTAACTTTAATGTTACGTTTACGTTAAGGCGACGGTGACGAGTAAACTCTTCAATCTATAGTAAATCTAAAATCATTCCTATTTAAAACACAATTTCATCATATTTTATTTTAATTTAGATTAAAATCGAATAAAAAGGGATAGGTAAATAATTTGTTTTTAAACAATTAAATAATCTCAAAAAATAACGGTAATACAATTTTCAACATAAAAAGACATCTTTTTGTCGTATGAGTTTGATATTTGCAGCAAAATTTCATCTTTCGTGGAGAGCGCTGTGCAACTTTTTGTGCTTTAGGAATCGCACCTTCTCCACAAAACAGCTACGCGCCTATAATGTATATAGGCTACAGTTGTCTTTTTATCAGGTGATGTATGCAATTTATTGATGAAAAAAACGTAATGGGTTTGTTTACCGTTTGAATTCGCATTTGGTATAAAAAAGATTTATAGTAATCATTTCTAGATATTACTTCTCACAAGACTTTACATTTTTTGATATTAGAAATATGTATTTTATACTTTTTGTAAAAAATATTTTTCTCGACGTTACATATCTATGTATTTTACGTAATTCTAAAATGGAGTTGAAGTCAGCCTCCGTTGCCGGTATCTTAATAATGCATGCTTTCAATAAGACTTTATTACAATATTTTTTTATGTTTCAATGCAAAAGTTTAGGAATATATTTTTATGCTAGTCGTATTACTTCAAGGTTCACAAATAGATAAATGTACTAATAAATTAGTAATACAAATGTAATTACTATTAATATTATTTTTATAAATTGAAAAAAAAAAAAACTTTTTATAAAAACCTAATCTCATTATTAGTCCAATTTATTGATGATTTGAATAAAGCCCGGTGAAGTTGTAAAAACCACAAGGTTGGCAACACATTATTCATTAAAAAACAGACTATTAGTTTGTCACCGACGTCCAACCAAACCCATTGTGTCCGCTATAAAAATAACGCTAGTGTTTCGCATTTTCTTGTTTCGGTGGGGTATCTTCACGCCCATATCCCCGAAGAGGTAGGCAGAGGCACAACCAGGGCACCCACGACTAGCCGAAGACACTAAGTCCCACAATGTGATAGGTGGCAAGCCTATCGCCAACCGGGCACATTTCCAATCCCGACCAACATTTTTTTATTAGGAAATTGGAAAAATCCAATTTTCTTTTTGTTGGCCGACCCGGGATTCGAACCCGGGACCTCATACAATCAAGTCCAATACCCGGACCGCTAGACCACAGAGGCTTTTTTTTCGGTGGGTTATGTAAAGTTTTACACTTCACATACTGCAAATATTCACCCTAGTTTTTATAAATGTCTTCCAATATAAAACATAAACTAGGTTCAACTATACATCGGGTTTAAATGTTTGCATACCTTTAACCCCAGCAGAAATACCTATCATACTTCTAACATAAATATAAACAGCTGTACCACCAAAAATATCAGACCCCTGTTTGACTAATCACTGTCTAAAATTGACATCCAACTAATAACATACTACACGTAGATGACATGGCAGTATATTATGATTGAAAAACTAATTTTAGACAGTGTTTAGTAAAACATGTGTTCAACGAGTGTTTATTTTTTTTTGTAGTCAGACGTATTATGTCAGTAAACTATTCATTAAACTTAACTGGGAATAAATTAAAATGGTCTTTGTACAATTTGTAGTTGCAATAAAGAGTTAAAAATAAATAATAAAACTACAAAAGCCCAACAACCAATGTTGTAAATAATAAAAGTGTAAACGAAAATAATATTCACTTTCGTTTTATTACAACATTGAAAAGCACCAGAACATTATAACGTCTCATTTATTCCAATACAATAATTTCACAAGTAATAATTAAGTCGAAACTATTAAGTGCATAAAATTAGTGTACAATGTAAGATTACCATAAACTCCAGTCAGGGGGCAAGGCAATTAATTAAGGTAATAAAAGATACCTACAACTGTATCAACTAATTGTAACAGCTTCGTTAGAGGTGTGCCACACGAAATTATTTAGAAGTTGTTTATCCTATGTGTTATATTTACAAATATAATGAAAAAATATGTACAACTAAAATAAGTACACTTCTACATTTTTTAAGTAATGGTTAATATTCTATTCAGTAAGAAGCACCGAAGCTTTAACTGTACTCAACCTTTATCTAAGCTAGTCAGAGTCGTACGTAAGTTTTACGAATTTAATTTAGAAATTTTAAAATAAAATTAATTTTATTACAGTCTAAGATCTCTCTTAATTTCTTTTTCTTAAGTTTACCTAGCAGAATGTGAACATCACTGTGTAGAATTTAGAATTATCTATTTGAAGAAAACAGTGTGTGTTGTATGTATTGTAGTTTCTGGTACCATTGGATGTCAACAGCATCGATATCAAAGGGGTGCGACTCCGTGCGTCTCGTGTGGTCTAGCTCTAATAGTGCCAACGTCGTTAGTTTGGTATGCGTTACATCATGTCTTTGTGGAACTTTATGCTGGTTTCATCTGAATGTTATTATAGGACCCTTCTTTATTAAGTTCAGAATTTATAGTCTGAATAAATATTTTATAACACTGCTAATAAAATAACTTAATGACTGATATTTCATTACTTAAAGTTTGTTATGATATTGTTTTATGATTTCAACAATATTCTAATTATGTCAAATTTGTTGTGATGTTTTTGTCATTTATTTAATTTTATTATTTGTGCCTCTTCACTTGCCACTGACAGCATAGCGTTACTGCCTGTCACTTTTTTACTTTTTACTGCCGCAACAAGCTATATATTCAAGTTTTAGTTTTCGGTTCCAAGTTTTATCGTAAAAATATTATCATCAAGATATACATCTGTTGGTTTCCTTTCCGATTGAAACAACATCAAATATTTATTTTTTATTTTTTACTAAGAAACAGTAGAATTCAAAACATCATTTATCAGAGCAAGCACCTTATTTGAATAAATATTCAAAGCCTGTTTTCGTGTATGTAATTCACAATACTTAACTCTCTCCAGATAGTCATTAGCTACCCTCCTAATACATACTGCGAACTACTCTTCAATCTCATCGTAACTCGAAACTAGTGGTGGGACTCATTAACCGTAACCTAGGACAATGAATATTTTTTTAAATGTTAGCACGAAATACAAAGAAGATAATAATTATTTGGATAATGAAAAAAAAATTAACGTATCGTACATTTAATATTTTTTATCAACTACAGAACAAGAAGATTAAGAATAAGAATAAGACTAATAATAAGAAAAAGAAGAATAACAAGACTATAAAGGCCTTTTAGAACTTCAAAATATTGCTTTTGTAGAATATTCATTCATTCATGTACCTGTCATCATAAAAATTAAACACTACTTCACTTACAATAGAATACTCGACTTAAGGTAAGCAAAGACGATTTTATCGCTTCCAAGCTATCTCTGCCGGAAAACTTCAGGGTGAAAGAAATACTTTATGTAGGTATTTAAGCTAAGATAGTGGCTTCATTGAACAAATATATCAAAAATAATACTTAAATAACTTTATGATACAAAATAAATTATATAGAAATATAATTTATAAACATGAAATACAAAATGGATAACTTGAAATAATCACTCATAATTACTGTTGATGATACATTAAAATAATTGCTTAAAAAAATTAGGTACATTAAATTATGATACAACGAGGATGCACAATCTGAAAAAAAAAAAAAACATAAAACTCATAATTCCAGACCATATTTGTTGAGTTGCCGATGTAGTTTTTATTAACTTACCTCATGAATGTAACCTTAGGCAATAGATGTGTTTTATTTGGATAATCAAAGGCAAATGGCTCTAATTACTACATTGAGCGAAAGGGGTAGTCAAATTATTAAAGTACTGTGAAGTCGTCTACGTATCTTTTACTAATGTAGCAATGGAATTTCGACCATAAATGTTATAAGCTTAACACACACAAGACAGACAGTAAGAATAAAGATATCATGAAAAACTCAGTATCAATAAAGATTCGCAAATACTTTTCATTTCACAACAGACATACGAAATATATATTTATAACTCTAAATACGAGCATGTTAAAAAATTTATGAAACATGTTACACCAAATGTTTGTAACGTAATATGTGTTTTTGTTTCATTTTTCTTCAATTTGAAATTTGATATATGAAAATTATTTTTAGAATCTATACTTGCTATCGTCGGCCCTTGGTGGAATTCCATTGTATATACACGTTGTTTGGAGTTAACACTTGTACTTATCCACTGTATACTTTATTTAACACTTTCTGTTACTTCAAACTTCAAAGCCCTGATGATGCTGTAAACATTGAAACCGGTTGGCTAGAAAGTAACAGAAAGTGTTAACTCCAAACAACGTGTATATAAAATTATTTTTAATATACTCCTAATATAACATTAACCTATTAAAAATTATATTCTTACAGCTAACTTGTAAGCGGCAGCCTAAATTCATCAGTCTAATGATTTTACACCTTTTTTTATTGAATTGATTGAAATCATATAACACTCAAAAAAACGTTTGAAACGTTTAGTAGTAGTTCTACACTACATCGGAACACGAATACATAACTTTATGCCCGAACATAAATAGCAAAATATCCGTAACCGAGTATCTGTAACAGCCCTACTCCATACACAAGAGGCTCGCCGTTCCATAAGGATCTCGTATCAAATTGACTGTAATTTTGTTTTTTCTTCTCACGAGTGCAAATCTGAATAGATGTTATAGCATCTCGAGATATTCGCGGTTACTGCTCACGAAGCTTTGAAGCAAAGAAAATTGCTTATTTTGTATCATTCGTTCATACTCTTTCATCTTCAACAACCTTTTGTTAAGTAAAATAACTCTGAAATTTGTGGATGAAAATAGATAACATATAATAATTCTACTCTGTAGGTTTTCTTAAGTGAGCTACTAAACTTTTTTACAACCTTTTTTTAAGTAAAATAACTGTGAAATTTGTGGATGAAAATAGATAATTCTACTCTGTTTGTAGGTTTTTTTTTACAAGTTTTTTAAGTAAACTACTAAAATGTCTTCATTTTAAACGTAATGGAATAATCATCATGAGGACACAATTAGTTTTTTTGGTTTATTTTAGTTAGTTCTTTGTAACAGAGATATATCTTTGTACTTTTGTTCTTGAAGGGCTAGAATGCGTACATTGTTTTTTTTTTCTGTGAGAATATTCGATATACTTATTTACATTTCTTAGTTCTCTAATGTAAGGTACAGACAGAGAAAACAAAATCAAGCATTTGATTTTCCTGTACAGTTAATCCATTCTTGTCCATACTCATATTCGATATACCTACTTACATTTCTTAGTTCTCTAATGTAAGGTACATACAGAGAAAACAAAATCAAGCATTTGATTTTCCTGTACAGTCAATCCATTCTTGTCCATAAGGTCAAAGTTTAGGAATTTTTTATTGTCTACTAGCTGTTCCCGCGAACTTCGTTCCACCCGTTCAGTTTGTATGGGAAAAAATAAAATGTTGTTTTTCCCAGTTTCCTCACAATTGAACAGGATAAAAAGTATCCTATGTCCTTTTCCCAGTTCTAAGCTACCTCCCCACCAGTTTTCAACTAAATCCGTTCAGCAGTTCTTGAGTTATAAGTGGTGTAACTAGCACCACTTTCTTTTATATATATAGATATGTAGGTATGTATGTATATGGCATATTGAGTATTTGGTCATAATTCTTAATGTGAAAAATAAAACAACAAATAATTTGATTTTTAGGTTATTGAGTTCTGTGTAGCAACTCGCCAGGATACATATCACCGTCTTAGCCTTACCCGCTGATGCATGATGTAACATCAGTGTTTGACATTATCTTGGTACGACGGTACGGTACGGTAGCCATTTAATTTGTAGACTTGGCCTATAATTTAAATATTTTTTTAGAATATGGTTACAAAGTTATTATTAATAACTAGCTGTCCCGGCGAACTTCATTCCACCCGTTCAGTTTGTATGGAAAAAAGTAAAATGCTGTTTTTCTTAATTTTCTCACAAGTTTTTTTCCTTTTTCTTATCTTTTAAACCTTCCCTGGACTTGAACAAGTAATTCAAAACCAAAATTATCGAAATCGGTTTAGCCGTTTTCGAGTTTTAGCGAGACTAACAGACAACAATTGATTTTTATTACGTAGATAACAAAGTAGTGTTTCACATGTTTTG
The DNA here is from genome assembly GCA_002245505.1 of Calephelis nemesis. NCBI lineage: Eukaryota > Metazoa > Arthropoda > Insecta > Lepidoptera > Riodinidae > Calephelis > Calephelis nemesis. The sequence goes on from NJDD01007191.1 coordinate 138,526, forward strand.
CCAGTTTTCGGAGTAAGAAAGAATTAATGCAAAATTGTTTTGCCAACTATTTTTAAATAACAATTTACAAATACAATTTAATTTAATTTCAGCATACATTTGAAGTTCTCAAAATTGTTAAAAATATTACAATGAATAAAACAATGAATTACATATATACCTATATATCTTCACGCCAAGTCCATTACGGGGTAGGCAGAAAGTATAGAGTGCCAGGCCTCGAATTAAATAAATTATTCTGTTATAAGTAATTGTTGGAAAATGTTGTGTCTTCATCTTGAAAGCTGCTTGCTCGTTTACTACCGATCGAACTGTACTTTTTTCAATTTTCTAATAAACACAACTTTGCTCAAGACTTGCAAGGCTCGGGGGTTGCAAGTATTGCTGTCTTAACCCTTAAGGTCGCACGATGTTTTATCGAAATAAAACTTTAAAATTTTGTTTGATTGAGTTTATTAGATATATAATAAA